>JACAXG010000001.1:22102729-22396601 GCA_018881555.1 Amblyornis subalaris
AATGTAAATATCCTTCGAAGAAAACCAAAACATAGCTCCTGGCTTCTCGAGCCAGCTTAAAGACACAGAGTTAATACTTTTCATTAAGCAGGCGAATGGGATATATAGCATCATAAAGTCACTCCATGACATTCCACCCCTTATCCCATATCGTCGGCTTAATGCCCAAACTAACATATATCTAACTCTACACACACACAATTACATATACATATATACATACACACATATATACAGCTATATACAAATAATGACAGTGACATTCAGCAAACAGTGGTATTTACACGTAATTCTCACCCAACATTAGATCTCCCTGTGGCACACAACGTGTTGTTCCATCTCTCTGCATCACCCACCATGTATGACCTGGTCCTTGAGCAAAGACAACCCCACAGATGGGTTTGTCTGCACTCGAGGCAGAAGTAATCCAAACAGTCTTTCCTAACAGTCCTCTAACATGTACTGCTGGTACCTTATCTCCATCTACTGTATGCAGAGATTCAGATTGGGCAGRGCCTGCTCGATTGGTGGAACCTCGGGTGTTAACTAACCAGGTGGCCTTTGCTAAGTGCTACTCCCAATTTTTGAAAGATCCCCCACCCAGTGCCTTCAAGGTGGTTTTTAGCAATCCATTGCACCGCTCCACTTTGCCTGCTGCTGGTGCATGGTAAGGGATATGGTACACCCACTCAATGCCATGTTCTCTAGCCCAGGTGTTAATAAGGCTGTTCTTGAAATGAGTTCTGTTGTCGGACTCAATTCTCTCAGGGGTACCATGCCTCCACAGGACTTGCTTTTCAAGGCCCAGGATGGTGTTCCGGGCAGTAGCATGAGGCACAGGGTAGGTCTCCAACCATCCCGTGGTGGCTTCTACCATTGTGAGTACATAGCGCTTACCTTGGCGTGTTTGAGGCAATGTGCTGTAATCTACCTGCCAGGCCTCCCCATACTTGTATTTGGACCAACGCCCACCATACCAGAGGGGTTTTATCTGCTTGGCCTGCTTGATAGCAGCACACGTTTCGCAGTCATGGATAACCTGAGAAATACTATCCATGGTTAGATCCACCCCTCGGTCTCGTGTCCACTTATAGGTGGCATCTCTGCCTTGATGGCCTGAGGCATCATGGGCCCATCGAGCTAGGAACAACTCTCCCTTATGTTGCCAATCTAAATCTATCTTTGACACCTCTATCTTTGCAGCCTGGTCTACCTGCTTGTTGTTTCGATGCTCCTCATTAGCCCTACTCTTGGGGACCTGGGCATCTACATGGCGGATCTTCACAGGTAGCTTTTCTACCCGGGCAGCGATGTCTTTCCACTCTTCAGCAGCCCAGATTGGTTTTCTCCTATGCTGCCAATTAGCCTTTTTCTACTTTTCCAGGCAACCCCACAGAGTATTGGCTACCATTCATGAATTAGTGTAGAGGTAGAGCTTTGGCCACTTCTCTCTTTCAGCAATGTCCAAGGCTAACCGAATGGTTTTGAGTTCAGCAAATTGGCCAGATCCACCTTCTCCCTCTTTAGCTTCTGCAACCTGTCGTGCGGGGCTCCATACGGCTGCTTTCCACTTTTGCTTCATCCCTACGATGTGACAGGAACCATCAGTGAAAAGATCATAGTGCGTTTCTTCTGCTGGCAGTTGGTTGTACGGTGGAGCTTCCTCAGCATGTGTCACCTGTTCTTGCTCCTCTTCATCAGTAAGACCAAAGTTTTCACCTTCGGGCCAATTTGTGATTATTTCCAAGATCCCAGGACGATTCAGTTTTCCAATATGGGTGCGCTGTGTGATGAGAGCAATCCACTTGCTCCATGTGGCATTGGTGGCGTGGTGGGTAGAGGGAACCTTTGCATTGAACATCCACCCCAGCACCGGTAGTCGGGGTGCTAGGAGAAGCTGTACTTCAGTGCCTATTACCTCTGAGGCAGCTTGGACTCCTTCATAGGCTGCCAAGATTTCCTTCTCTGTTGGAGTGTAGTCGGCTTCGGACCCTCTGTAGCTTCGGCTCCAGAATCCCAGAGGTCGGCCTCGAGTCTCACCAGGCACCTTTTGCCAAAGGCTCCAGGATGGACCATGGCTCCCGGCTGCAGAGTAGAGTACATTCTTCACTTCTGGTCCTGTCCTGACTGGGCCAAGGGCTACTGCATGAGCAATTTCCTGCTTGATCTGGGCAAAGGCTTGTTGCTGTTCAGGGCCCCAACGGAAGTTACTCTTTTTGTGGGTAACTAAGTAGAGAGGGCTTACAATCTGACTGTACTCAGGAATATACATTCTCCAAAAGCCTATGGCACCTAGGAAAGCTTGCGTTTCCTTCTTGTTGGTTGGCAGAGACATGGCTGTGATCTTATTGATGACCTCGGTGGGAATCTGACGTTGTCCGTCTTGCCACTTTACTCCCAGGAACTGGATCTCTCGAGCAGGTCCCTTGACTTTGCTCTTCTTGATGGCGAAACCAGCATCCAGGAGAATCTGGATGATTTTCTCTCCTTTCTCGAACACTTCTGCTGCCGTGTTCCCCCACACAATGATGTCGTTGATGTACTGCAGATGTTCTGGAGCATCGCCCTTTTCCAATGCAGTCTGGATCAGCCCATGGCAAATGGTAGGACTGTGCTTCCAACCCTGGGGCAGTCGGTTCCAAGTGTACTGCACGCCCCTCCAGGTGAAGGCAAACTGAGGCCTGCACTCCGCTGCCAAAGGAATGGAGAAAAATGCATTGGCAATGTCAATAGTGGCATACCACTTTGCTGCCTTGGACTCCAGTTCATACTGGAGCTCCAACATGTCTGGCACAGCAGCGCTCAATGGTGGAGTCACTTCATTCAAGGCACAATAGTCTACAGTCAATCTCCATTCTCCTTCAGATTTGCGCACAGGCCAAATGGGACTGTTGAAGGGCAAGTGGGTTTTGCTAACCACCCCTTGGTTCTCCAGCTCATGGATCATCTTGTGGATGGGAATCACAGCATCTTGAGCTGTCCGGTATTGTTGGCGATGCACTGTCGAAGTGGCAATTGGTACTCGTTGTTCTTCTCCCTTTAGAAGGCCTACTGCAGATGGGTTCTCTGATAGTCCAGGCAAAGTATTCAATTGCTTAATGCCCTCTGTCTCTACAGCAGCTATTCCAAATGCCCACCTGAGTCCTTTCAGGTCTTTGAAATATCCATTTCAGAGGAAGTCTATGCCTAGAATGCATGGGGCCTCTGGGCCAGTCACAATGGGGTGTTTTCCCCACTCTCTTCTAGTCAGGCTCACCTCAGCTTCCACCAGGGTCAAATCCTGCAATCCCCCTGTCACGCCAGCAATAGAGACATGTTCTGCCCCCACATATCGCGATGGGATTAGTGTGCACTGTGCACCAGTGGTGTAGTGGTATCATGCAAGATTCCCATTCTTGCGACCCGGGTTCGATTCCCGGCTGGTGCACCAAATATGTTTGTCAAAGTCTGGACAAACTTAGGAGGAAGACTCGAAGAGCTTCCTCTGCAAAAGATAAGGTTCGAAACTCCCTTCCCCTCCCCTTAAGAATTTCTCAGAGGAAAGTGAAAAAAACCTGTTTATTTAGCAAAACCCAGCTGCTGGGGCGGGGGGGGGGGGGGGGGGGGGGCACGCAGGCACCAGGGGAAGGGAAAAGAAATAAAAATAAAATGAATAATGTTAGATAAACCTCTCGTGAGGAGGATAACCTGAATGAATCACAGTCCTGAGTCCTTGGCAGGTGTGGTCTTCTGCTCTGTCTCTAGCTAGCTGCTTGAGTATGGAGTATGCCCTGTCCAGGCCTGGCGGGTGTAGGCCCCGGAGAGATGGTGTGTAGAACAGAGCCCAGCTGTCTGTTGTACAGTTCCAAAGGAAGAAGGAAAAGAAAATATAGTCCCAGGAAAAAGAAACTGTCTTCTTCCCTTGCCTCAAGCAGAGGAGGGAAAAAGGCCAAAAGCAAATTTTAACTCCGTCCGAATATCCCTCAGCTGAGGAAAAACCAGGCAAAAGCTCACAAGAAAAAGGTAAAGGGAAAAAAGTGTCCCTTTGCCTCCAACTATAGAAAGCGACTGCCATGATGTTCTCTCCTCAGAACCATAACATAGTGAGCTGATAAAGGTGAAAGAATGTAAATATCCTTCGAAGAAAACCAAAACATAGCTCCTGGCTTCTCGAGCCAGCTTAAAGACACAGAGTTAATACTTTTCATTAAGCAGGCGATTGGGATATATAGCATCATAAAGTCACTCCATGACATATCCCTACTAGAAATGCAGAGGACAATACCGCTATGGTTTAAACAGAGCTATCTCACTTTGCACTAGAATCAGATAATTTCACCTGTATCCATAGTGGAGAAAAAACAGTCTTCTAGGCCACATTAGTGTTAAAACTTTTGTGTGAAATCTTTTTGATTACTTTCTATGAAATTCTAGATTAAAACCACCTACAGAAACAAAACAGCATCTCAAATAACCCAGTTTGTTTTATTCTCACTGAATTTTGCATACTAAAGCTTGGGTGAACATTGTGTAGACAAGGAAGAAAAGTAACTAACATTTTAAAATCAAAATTTTAATTTCCTCTCTTGCTGGTTTTTTATTCTCAAAAAATTATGAGCTTCATTAACTGTCTATGGTTCTGTCTTCTTCACTAGACATGTAATCCTGTTTCCTTAAAATCAGCATAAAGCAAAACACAAAGTATTATTGCTTAACATCAGATCTTGCTTAGTTATTTATGGTATCCTGAAGACTTATTGGGTGCTTTACTTGTATTTATATGTATTCTCCAACTTGGTGGAAAAGAGCACTTTTGTTACAGTTTTCTAGAAAGCTGACAGCATTTCCATTGTTTTATGGAGATTGTTTGTTTTTCTAAGAAGTGTATCACAGGGAACTCGATGTGAATATTTAAAGAGCAATAGGAATAAGTGTTGCCAAACCAGACTAAGAAAGGAAACATGATGGAAGCAACCATTTTAATAAACAAAGGAGAAAACCTGTTTTGGTCACGTCATACTGGAGGTAGCAGTGTTCTTAGAGCTGCACTAATCTCTATGCTTCTATTTGAGGCACTACATTCTTCCCAACATTTTTGCCATAGATTTGGGCTGACGGTGGCATATTTGTTTTCTGCAGCAGTAATGTCTAGTGCATTCCTGAGTCCAACACTGCTACATTGCTGGCTTAGATATATTATGTTAATCACTACACAATGGGTACTCATTGTAAGAAAAGCAATACAGTGAAAACAATGGAATTTATGATTTGGACCCAAAAAAAAAAAAAAGAATAATTTGCTATAGAGCACTATTAAATGGCATGTTCATTTGTTTATTAATTCCAGTGAACTATCTTGAGATAGTAAATTTCTTATTTTTGCTAAAACTAATGTAGTATTATGTACCAATTGAATGGATTCATGGCTTTAAATAGATGACAATAGTGTAATGTAAAATTTTCTAATTTGTCAACCACTTATTAAATGTATTTACAATAGCACAGTAAATTCTATGAACTATAATAAAACTGAGTGATAGTATTTCCTATTTTATAGGAGACTTTGCCTTTAGTGACATTAGATTAATAAGCTACAAGAAAACTGCAGATGTCTTTAAAAAGTCACACTCCTATTCTGAATACATGTAACTCTACTGTCCAGAGTTATCATTCATTTTGATTACACTGGCATTAAATGGTTCATCTGTTCTAAATCTTCAGTAAAAGTATATAGCTCTTTTACAGAATGCAACCAAAGGGGAAATAAATCAGTGTCAGAAATCCCTAGTGCTTAATTTCTTACTAATCTCATGGTGTATCTCTTCTGGATGGGGGGAAAAGAAAAAAGAAAAAGAATAATTCTTTCTTTGAGATTTTACATTTTGGGCTGTAAAATAAAAGCTACATTGTCCAAAGTTCAAATTCTATCTGATAGCTTTGAGCAAATGCTAAATGCTGTCAAATAGAGAAGACAACAATATTCCTATCTTCCCACAGGAAGCAGTAAAAATAACTTGCTGACTAGAGGCCATTTCTGTATCTAAAGTTAAATACATATCAAATAGTAAATTAGATGTATGACATGATTGCACACCTATCTCCCTGCATATAGACATATAAGTGCATTAAATATGTGTATTTACACTACTGAAATATGCATAATTATCTAGTGAAAAATTTACATTTTTGCTATCCAAACCAAAGCCTCTGTTTTTATGTTTGTTTGCTTGCTTGTTTTTGATGGATGCTTCGTGCTCTCAAAGCTCTGTGGGCTCTTTCAAAGTGTATCCACTGGAGAACTGGATTCCTGCTTGACTTTACAAGAAGCAGTTGGCACAATGACTTATGGCGATCACATGCACTTTTAGCCACAAAGTCACTGCAATAGGACAGAGCTATCAATCACTTGTGATACAACGAAGCACAACAGGTCTCCCAGAGAACAACTTCTGCTTCAGCAGGGCACTTGTCTTGGAGTGGGATTCCTTCTAAGGATATGTCTTGGTAGTTGGTAGCAACATAAAATCAAGGCATAAGATCAAGCAACTTAAATTAATTAAGAATACTTACTAATTTTTTGTAATTAGAGCATAACTATGTATTTTTAATTGTATGTATCTCTTTCAGTTAGAATTTACCTAGAAAAAAGGACCATATCATCATACT
The DNA here is from genome assembly GCA_018881555.1 of Amblyornis subalaris. Classification (NCBI taxonomy): domain Eukaryota; kingdom Metazoa; phylum Chordata; class Aves; order Passeriformes; family Ptilonorhynchidae; genus Amblyornis; species Amblyornis subalaris. The sequence continues at coordinate 22,109,375 of JACAXG010000001.1, forward strand.
ACCTTGTTTGCTGTCATTAAGGACAAAAACCCCCAAAATATTTAGTAAGAATTTTTCTCTCTTGGAAGATTATTTTAAAACTCCTTTCCTCAGTGATATTTCTACTTCATCTAGTGTACCTAAGTCTGGCTTATTAAATACTTGCTGTTTAGTTTATTGATTCTTACAGTAATAAAATATTTATTTGAATTAAGTGTGATAATTAAAATGTTATGGAAAATTTTTGGAGTGCCTTGTTGAACAAGTTAGTAGTATCTTGGCAGCTGTCTTTTTCTGTGTGTGTGTGGTCGTTGGTTTGGGTTTCTTAGGGGTGCTGCTTTGTTTTCTAAAAGAGGCTTAATTAAATAAACAAAGTACAAAGGTATAAGAAAAGAATATTAAATATGGTTTCTGAACTGATCTCAACAGAACACCTAATGAGTTTAGTTTTGCTTTTGGTAGATAAGGGTATGTAAAGCAAGAAATGAGAAAAGTACTGTGGCCACCAAATCCACAAATCAATATGTGCTGTTTATAAAACCTCAGGAAATAGGAAATCAAATGTTACCTTTTGCAAATTAATATGGATATTTATTAATGTGCCTACTCATTTGAAAAATAGCTCATATTTTATCTTATTAGGTTAATAGGTAAAAATGGAGTACATATGGAATACTACTGTGATTGATTCTTATTAAAACTTTCTTGTTACTGAAGAGTAATTTTTCCAGAGTTTCCACTGAGTTTCATGGAAATCTAGATCTACATAGCCCAGTTTTCTCATGTGGGCAGATTGATTGGATCAGTTATGAAGCTGAGCAGGAATGCAGAGAGAGGGTTATCTGGCAAAAGGACCTTTAGTAAAACATGGCTTCACCCAGGTTGTCAACTGCCCAAGAAGGCAGGAGCTAAAGCCTAAGAAAGCTTTTAATTTACTATAACCTCAATTCTTTCATGTCACTAGGTTAATTATTAAACTGAAGCTCATGCTTAGAAAAACTTAAAATATGAAATTTCTGCAAAGGTAATCTTTAAGTATTTTATGGTGGGTCTGAAGAGAGTCTGTGATGAAGGTCTATAAAAGAAGGCAGGTTTAATCTTGTGTCAGTTGACATCCTTCCTCACATATAATATTTAACAAAAGAGTCCCAATCCAATTACTAAACTTTAAATTTAAGGCATTGTGATAAATTCTAAAACTTCTTCAGTCTTGAAGAGAAGCAGATTTTGACTTAGTAGTATAACAGTTTACATTTTGCTTAGGAAGATTTTCTAACAGTATTTTTGCTTTATTTTTAGCCTTCTTCCTAAGAAATCCAGATGAGAATTCAGAGCCTTGTTTCACCCTGTATCCACACCCCCTCCCTTCATCGTACTGAAGGCAAATAGAAGCATTTGGAAAAGAATCGACTTTGACAGCTCAGTTATCTGTCTGTTTATCTAGAGGATGAGTTTATTTCTTCTTTCATGTCTGAATGTGACAAACATTTTTACTACTTCAGTATTTAAGCATCCTTCTCAATGCTCTGATGCAGTTCTGATTATTATACCACTGCATTCCACTTTCACTATGCAAAGTACTCTGAAGGAACAATTTGTTCTTGAATACAGTAGGCATCTTGGGAAGAATCACTAAGGTTTCAGTTTAGAAGTCAGCAGACTTTCATTCTAATCCCTTAGTCACTCTTAACTCAAGGTTGGGTAAGATAAAATGTTTATGAAATACAGAGATAAAAAAAATAATTAAAGGGAATCAAGTTATTAATATATTTTCATTAAGTTTAAATCATAAATGTATCTCTTCTGTTATCTGCCTGATGTCCTGACCCCCACCATTCATAAGTTCTGTAATTTTGAATACCATCCACCTCAGGATGCAGCTATTAGAGGAAAATCTTTTGCAGTGGAGCAGATAGCTTTAATAGATAATTTATTTTTGAAGTCCTCCTTTTCTGAAGTATTAATTTTATCTTTTTGTTTTCATATATAGGAGATATCAGAAATGGCTAGAATAATTAAAATAGGAATTATTTCCCTTTGGAAATTTGTCTTTGTTGAACCACAGGCTGTATTTTTATCCAGATGGTTAACATATTTCATAAACAACAGCACCTCACCTGTGGTACATTTCTGTGCAAAAATGTTCTCTGTATCTAGCTTTTGCTTTACATCAGCCTGGGTTACCTTGGTGTGCTTGATTAAAAAAAAAAAAATAATTCTGGATGAGCTAAATATGCACAGTTCATTATTGTCTTCTTACTGATGTGGTTGTAAATGACCACATGGAGGTGAGAGAGGCGACTTGGGATGACACTTTTCTTCTTGAGCTACTGACCTAAACGCCATTCAAAGACCTGTTTGCAACTGCAAAAGGATTGAGCAAAGTTTCACTGCACAAAATAGATGCCCCTTTTTCCCATTCTTTTATTTTCTTCCTGAGTGTTCTGGCACATGAAAGCTCTGATAAGTGCCATTTTTAAACAGCACTAGACAGGGGTTTTCTCACTGAGAAAAGAAATGAGACAAACACATTCTCTTTGTTGCCCAGGAGAATCTGGGGATGAGAGAATCGGTCAGAGGCTTCAGCCATACAGAAAGGAAGGCAAACCTGAAACAAAGAAAGTGATGAGCCTGAAGCCTTCCAAAATGGGAGGTGATGGGGTAAAATTCCTGAGTGTGTGGTTGCCTGTTAGACCCCCTGTTAACAAAGGGTGATTTCAGCGCTCTACATATTTTGTATTTTGTGCTGCACAACAGCACTCAGTTGTGTTTAGTGTTTGTGGAACGAATGGGCACAATTTGCTAAAATAGAGAAGTTGTTCTACCTTGTGGCATTTTGAGTTGCTAATTTTTCCATGTACAAACATGTGACACAACTTTTAGAAAAAAACCACCAAACAACCCAAAAAAAGGCTTATAAACTCCATGGGGTACAGATCCTGCACAAGCAGGTTGTATGTACAGCTTCTATTAAAATTATACCTGAATCTGTGATTAAGAAACAGCTAATCCAAACAGTGGTTCTGTGTAGGAAACCGATAAGAAACTGATTTTAGAATATGTTCAGTAGCTGTGCACTCACATTAAACTGTTTTCTATGTGGTCAATAACATATGCTGACCTTAAACATGCAGATGCAATATTTGTGGTTTTTCAGGGTTTGAACACTTATGTTGTCAAAGCCAATAATTAGTCATTTATGAAACTTTGCCTAATGTAATATTTTGGGCTGCATTCAGGGAGAAAAATAAAAGGTGAACTGTTCCAAATCTTGCTTCTACTTGGTTCACTTTTGTTTTATTGTCTTTCCAAGGAGATATTTGGCTTTCCTTTTTTTTTTTTTCCTTTTTCCTTTTCCAGATGTAAATGTACACACATGAGTGGGGTGCTGCTCTCTCAGTATTTTACTGATAAAAAAAAACCCTATGGAGAGAGATGAACAATCTTCCAGAAGACTACATGCGGCACAATAGTTTAATTTTTTTAGAGCGTTCTAGTGGGTAGAACTTTTGGTATGACAACCAGTCTGTACATAGTAATTAAGAAAATTTTCTGCCAAAAGGAGAAAGGAAAATAAAACAAATATTACCAAGATTTAAAGATTTTATCAAATTAGCCTTCCTGCACATAAAAATACTTTCTTTCTTTCACGTCTCTGTCCTTGAGCTGTGTGGCTTACTATACTGGTTTTAATGGGAGATTATAGAAAATTTGGGTGAAAGATTTGGTGCACAAACCAGCTTAACATATTCCGCATAACAGTAAGATGGCTTTATTGGCAGCAAACCCTCTCCCTGAAAATAAAAAATCTGTTCTTATTTATATAAATAAAGCAGGTGTTTTTATCTTCAGAGCAGTCTATAATGTGAGATGACACAGACAGCATATTCTTTCTGAAAATATGTTCCTTTTCCTTATGATTACCAGCTTTTGATATATCGCTAGGACTTTAATAAACTGGAGCCACTGAGAGAAGCAAATTCACAATTGTTATGGTAATACCCCCAGATTATTTCATTCGTGTTGGTTATGATTATCTCAATAAGAGTGGAATCTCATAAAATTACATGAGAATTCACTTTTGTTAAACATAGCTGTCTTATTAAAAAAAGGGTGAAAGAATTGAAGCTTCCTGTCTTTAGAGGAACAATGTTTTGTAAGTGAAAATATAAGTATTCTACTTCAGTATTTTTCTGCTACCATTTTTTTCTCCCCCAATTTGGTGTCTATTTCAAGAAACAAGAAAGGCATTGTTTTGTTCCTTTATTCATTTTGTAGCTATTAACTCTGCATGCCTCGGAACTCTAAATCAGCCATGAGAATACTTCTTATAAAAAAGGGTGCTAATAAAAGCACCCAAAGTTAGAGAATGTGAAGGAAACATTTACTTCCTATAGTCAGTTTTTTCCATGCCATAGCTCAATAAGTTTTTATTGTTTTGTTGTTTGGTTTTTTTTAATCTAGGGCGAAAACAATCAGCATCTGTCCCACTTTGTCTGAATTCACGTTACAAGGAGAAAGCTTGCCTGATAGTGAAAAAAATGTTTTATCCAAAGTGTTTTCTGAAAATTAAAGGTCTCCTAAGACATGAAATAAGACAAATGTGGGCTTAGTCCAGGCTTCTAAAACAGAAGTGAGGAAGGTGGAGTAAAAACTTTTCCAAGTGGATTTCATTAAGAAAATGTTCCACGAAGTGTAGGTGGTCTTAGGGGCATGGGTGGAACAGCTGGAGACATTATATCACACAAGGTCTGGTACGGTGTTAACTCTGAAAGCTGGATCTGTTTATCCAATAACTTGATTCTCTTCAAGCTAGGTTACAACTCCAGCATTAGTGCAGCTTGAAAGCAATCTATGCTTTTATGCCTGGTCTCCAGGAGAGTTGTGATGGCACACACTTCAATAATCTTTCAAAATGTTTTCCTCCCCTTCCTCCCAAGACCAGACTGCAGTGCCACGATGTCAGGTAGCACAGTGCGAGCACCTGTCATTCTGCGTGTTTGTGCTTAAAAGACCCCCAAAGTTTTCATAAGACCTGCAAGTATTTATACCACAGCATCTCTGATCAAGCCCTCTGACAGTGCAGGTCTTCACCAGTCCCTTTTGAAGTGTGTCAGTGCTGCTTCCGCTGGGCAGCAAAGGTGCCTGAGCCCTCAGCACAGCCCTGCAGAGCGCCTGCCTCCCTTCGGCGGTACCTCTGACGGCTCAGTCACCTAGCAGCCCTCCACCCACTGAGTTTAGCAGCTGTGTTCTTTTTTTAGCTTAGGTAGGGACAAGTGTATCTGAAAACATCTTGTTGGCAAGTTTAAACGAAGGTCGGCACGCTCCTTTTCTAGGTCGTTAATAGATGGGGTCTTGGAAACACTTTGTGCTGCCTCACAAAGACAGGATATCTGCAGGGAGACTGAGAGGAAATTCATGTAGTGGCTTGCAGAGAAGACTCTGCAGGAAAGAGGCAATTCTTATATCTATTTTCTAACATAGAAGCCAAGGAAGCAAATAGTCTAAGCTTACTATGTGCTGAGTTAAGGGAAGGTTCAGAGCATGATAATAAAAGTGCACTTGAGAAGTTTTTATGGGAGTTCATGGTGCAGATTCAAACTGAGGACTTATCCACACTTTTATGGTGTGTGTTGTTCACACAGCTTCAGTTTTGTGTAAACGAGCAAACAAGGGTGAATAATTCCAACAATTAGTACTGTAAGATCACAAGACAAAGATGAGAAGAATTTCCTGGTCTTCCATCTAATTCATTAAGCTAGGTCAATGAGATACTAATGCCATGACTTTTAATAATATATATTTCTGTTAGAGGTCATTCTCAGTGAACTTAAAATTCTCATTTGGATACCCTGCAGACGCATAGAGTACAAACACAGAACAGAGAGTCTCACTTTCTTATTTTTTGTGCTTATGCTAATGCATTTGTGTACAGCAGTGACCTTTTCTCAGATCACTAATATACTCTTTCCTTAATATGGCATGTAATTGTGTCATAGCATGCTCTGTCTTTATTTTACCCTTCCATGACAAACCAGGTTTGGATATGGTCAAGAAATAGAGGTACATGGAAGACATAAAAATTAAGTAATGAATCAGGAGGAGAAGAAGAAATTAAGATAGTCAACAGAGAAAATACTTTCACCAGTCATGTCTTGAATCCTATTCTTTCAATTCTCATAGTGTTTATTCCTTCAAAGATTCACCTAGGAGTCTCATAATAATATCTAGTGGATTTCTTTAAATTGAAATGTTATTTACTTTTGCAAAGAACTTTGTGCATTAGGGAAGGATAAAATAAGCATCAGCTAATTGTTCTTCTCCCTGACTCAATTAAATGTCATAAAGACATCCTGTTTCACTAAACTAGGCATTTGAGCTAATAAATTTATAGGCCAGATCCTGTTTACACTAATTCAGTGTGAACTTGGGTACATTCAGGTGTTTGTACCACATTCACTACCAGATATGGGCCCAGATCCACAGAAAAATACTCATTTTTTTTTTCTGATGATTGGGAAGGATTAGAGACCCTATTTATACAGCTGCAAAATGAAAACTGCTGTTATAACCAGTTGGTTGTCTAAAGCAAGCCCTGTCTGGTATCTATTCAGCTTTACTGAGATATCTATTATCTGACATGAACCCCTTCCTGAGGGTTTCTAAGTAATTTTCTTTCATGACAATGATAGCAGGAGTTTCAACAATTTAACCAATATCTCTGTGACTCTTAACACCCACCAAGGGCACAGGTGGGCCACATTCAAAGGCTGTCTGTCCAGAATAGATTCAGATTCACAGCTTCTCACTGAGCAGAAAGATGGTTTTGTTTGGTGATTGGGAGAGTGGAGACCAATGCTCATATTTATTTTTCTTAGTGACCATTTAAAAATCTTAATTCTCTCCACTGTTTCAGATCAGGTAGAAAAGACCTGTTTTATGTTCACCTTTCCAGGGCTCATTAGAAGTTAAATGAGGATTATGACATTCATGATTTCAAAATAGGAAACTCATGGGATTTAGGTTAATGCTTTTTGTCAGTATAGCACCTGGGTAGAATTTTAGCTGTCAAAACATAACTCTGTTCCTGTCCTCAGTGTTTCCAATTGTATCTCCTTAAGTGAATATTGTGAATTTGCTTTTTGATGACACCTCTCTATTGCATGGGCTCTGGGCCTTTATTGAAGATGACCAGTTTTCTGCTTCCAGAAATAATTTAATTAGTTTGCCTATTTTATAATGAGTTCTTGTATGCCTTGGTTTGTCTGGAACTCCAGCACTCCCTCTGCATTGGCAGTAAGCAGTAAAATGTTTGGTAGAAGTTTGGTCTAAAACAGGAGCAGTAAATTTTAACTTTTATTTTTTGGAAGGAATCATCTTGCTTGTGTCCTACTATTCCTTAGGGAAACTCTGAACAAAATCTTTACACTGAGTCTAATCCTGAACTTAATTTTGCTCAGGAGACATGAATTTGATTTGTAGCCTTTCTTTAATGGTAAAATGCATCTTAGATTGTTAGAGTAATGTAGCAGTATAAGTTTGGGGTTTTTTTCCCTTAATCTTAAAGCAAAACAACCCAAAATTAAAACAAAAAAAAGTAACATACTGTTTTCTCTCTCTCCCACTGTCCCACCCCAATTCTACAAATGCCAGTAAGGAGTACCTCCGCAATAGGTGTCAGTGCCACCAGTTATGCCAAACACTGAACAGAATTCTAAATTAGAAATGTAGGTATATCACTAAACTTCCTTTTAAAATCTGAAGCATCCTTTAAATATGCATTCTAAACTACAATACTGGATATTCCTTTAAACTGGTACATCAGAAAGACTACCTTAGGTATTAGGATACCTGTTTAAAGATAAAGGGAAACAACTCCAGACTGACATAGTCAATGGCATATTGAGGTAGTTTTCATTACAACTTGATTTGTTTTGTAATTAACAACCCAAAGCTGCCCATGAAAAAAGAAATTGTTCTGAATTCTGCTTTTAGTACTCTAAATGAGCAAAGCCATGCCAAAAATATGTAGTCACTTTGATGCTGAGGTGTTTCAGACCTTATGTCATTCTTTATTCTGCCATTTTCCATGATTTTTATATATCTCTCATTTTCCTTCCTTTCTTCTCTTCATTATTCCAAGGGAGTGGGAGGAGGGAGAGGTGGCTGGCTACATGATCTTATCAATAGACCTCAATCTGAGAAATCTAGATATTTCACAGTTCTAATGAACAGATGATATGCAATTTCTTCCATCCAGATAGGTATCTTGCATAATATGTTTTAGTTCCCAAGGGGATCTCAGAACCTCTACAATACTCCTTTCGTTTTGGAAAAATCTAGAAACTGCTGTCAGCACTCACTTTATAATCTAGTATTTCAATCTGTATTGTGTCTGTGCTCATGTATCATTCTCAGTGACTCCAGTGGGAATGTCACTGCAACAACAGAGCTGAAGGAGAAAGCACTGTAAGTTTAGTCTAATTGCACCAAAGTTGGTCAGAAGCTTCTTACTGACCTCGAAGTGCAGCACTAGGCAAAACCAACTGTCCTCCACTGCAGCATTCCATTAAACAAGGCCTTGTATAAACAAATAAATAAAGCACTGGTAATACCTCCTCTGGTCTTGTACATTCATAATAGGCTTCATTTAAAAATTCATTTTTTATGATCGACCCAGCACTGCTTGACCAGTGTATTTACGTAGTCTAATTGCACTTACTGTAATTTGAAAAGCACAATTGTTATTGCTCAGCATCATTCCTGCAGCTGCTGTCCTGGTCCCTGTTTTCTATAATTGAAGTATCTGAAAGCCCACTAGAGCTCAATGACATTTTCACTTCAATTTTCTGGCTTAAAAATCCATTGCCACTGCAAGAGTATTTACCAGTTTTCAAACACTCAAGAGTTACTAGAACTGGTAGGAATGATAATTTCTTTTTCCTTCTTTTTGATGTGTATTTACTAATGAATATCCATGGTTAAATACATGTGGCTTGAAAGCATTCACCCTGCTTGTTTTACTAGCTGTCTGCACCCATGAAAATGTTTTTGGTATATGCACAGAGTCCATCTGCAAAGTCAAAATGTCTTCTGATTATCTTTGGAAAAAGGACCGTGCTTGCAGGGAAGTTTGTGTCAATTCTTCCATTTTGTCCATTTTTGCTGCAAAAGACTCATCTCTCAAGTAACATTAGGGAGATTTATCCATATACTGGCATTAGAGGGATGAGCTATTGGGTTATATGATATGACTGCACATGATGTAATGCAGAATATAGGAAAACTTCAAACAAGCATAAGCACATGTCAGGAGAGGGCAATATTTTCACTAGGAGCAAACCACTGGAGACAGCACCACTGTTTCCTTTCACTGGCAAAGCCACCATCATGAGAGGATATTTAACTCAGCAGCAGTGGGTGGCACAAACTCTTCTGGAGAAGGAAAAACAATGATGCAACTCTGTTTCCTTGTGGCATATAGAAGTATCAGAACAGAGTGAAAAATTAAGAGTTTAGATGTTGTTTTAACTTCATTGTATGTATAACATTTAACAGATCTGCGAGCTATGGTTTGTGGCTGTGAATGAGGTAATCCTGAGTTGAAAATTTCTTTTGAGAGAATTTTTCACTCATGAGGAGCTCTATCTGCTGTTTTCCAAAGGCCGTATATACTGTTGGAGTTCCCTGTTTCTTCTCCTGTTTATTACCTTCATGTTTATTATTTGTTTTCTCCTTTCCTTAAGTCTTGTGACTTAAAGACCAAATACAGAGGCAAGGGCTAAATACAGACAAGATTAGTAAAAAAGAGGATAAGGAAAATACAGCAGTTTTTCTTCTTCTTTTTTTTTTTTTTAATAACAATTCACCATATTGTGATATCAAACTGTCTAGATGATGAGGCATATTTAATCAAATAGTATAAAGCAAGGAGGATCAGCTATATTCCTTTCTTATTCTGCAGTATGACTGCTGGCTGCTGTTTGGCCAAAGGTTATTGTTATTGTCCCTATAGTGACTGGGAGAGGTATTATAGTAGGTGACCTGGATTTATTTCCTGCAAGAGGGACAGTGTCTTTTAACTCCATCGGCCTCTTGTGCAAAAGAACATTCAGGCCCAGTACCGCTTTTAAGAGGAGCAGCAGAAGCGAAACATCAATTGTCAGAAGTTAATGCAGGCTCCTTTGAAAGGCATGAGTGCTCTCACCATGCTGGTGTATATTGTTATCTTTAAGCTGTTCATGAAGAATGACATTTCTCTCAAACAGTACAAAAATAATAAAAAAAGAAAGCTCCTTTATTTATTATGCTTTACTCATACATACTTACAGAACACAGTTATAATTGTACTTATTTCTGAATATTTACAGATCTCATTCTATACTTTTTGGATGTTTTTCATATTCTAGAAGCTTTTATTTTGCAACCTATAGAATGGACAATGCATAAGCACTTAATAAAATATAGCTTGTGTGGTCTGGATAAAAATATTTAGCGTATACATGAATGTATAATCACACACCGAGCATCAAATACCAGCCATGCAGTACTACGAGGTGTGTTTAGGTTTTTGATTGCTGCTTACAATGTCAATTTATACTACAGCTTCGTCTATACAGAACTATAAAATGATGAAGCATGAATATGCATGGCAAACTAAATTTCCAAACTCGAAATAAACTCCATTGAAGTGAGCATCTGTAACATTGTCTTTTAATAGTGGAACCCAAGTGATTCTGAGATGTCAAGTACTCAGGTAATTTTGGCAGGGGTTTTCTTGTGTGTGGGTTTTTTGTTTGTTTTGGGTTTTTTTTGGTTTGTTTTGGGGTTTTTTTGTTTGGTTGATTGGTTGGTTTGTTTTGTGTTTGTTGGTTTGGTTTTTGGTTTTTTGGGTTTTTCTTTTTGGTTGGTTGGGGTTTTTTTTGGGTTGCTTTTTTTTTTTTGCAGTCATCCAATACTATTCATGAACAGTAACTAATTTCCTTTCGTCCTGGTTTCAAGCAGCATAATTTTCTTAGTAGCTAGTACAGTGCAGTGTTTTGGATTTATTATGAAAATAATGTTTTAGTTGTTGCTAAGTAGTGCTTGGTTTTAATCTAGAACTTTTGGTTTCCCGTGCTCTGCCAGTGAGCAGGTGCACAAGAAGCCGAGAGGAAGCACAGACAGGACAGCTGATTCAAACTGGTCAAATGGTTATTCCATACCATAGAACATTGTGTTGTGTCTATGGGGAATGAGCTATGAAGGTCTGATTGCTGCTCGGGGTCAGGCTGGCCATCAGCCAGAGGGTGGAGAGCAGGTCTGTTGTCCATCACTTGTTTTTCTTGGATTTAATCCTCTCTCTCTCTCTCTCATTATCGTTACAGGTATTATTATTATTAGAAGTAGTAGTAGTAATAGTATTCATATTATAATTATTTTTTTGTTTGAATTCTTATAATGTTTTTATGTCAACCTGCAAGTTTTGCTCTTCTTTCTGATTCTCCTCCCCAGTGAGGGCAGGGAGAAGAGTAAGTGAGAAGCTGCTTTGTGGCCATCCAGGATTAAACACAGCAACATTGGAGAACAAATATTACAGTTCTCATATATTTTTCATTATTATATTTTTCTACAGCAGGATGAGAGAGAATAAACCAAAATATTTATGACTTTCTCAAAATTGCAATGAAATTATATTCCACAAAACAGGTGAAAACAACTTGTTTGCTACAGCTTAGACAATTAACAATAGTAACCTGTTCTACTTTGTTAAAGCATTTAGTGGATGAAGAAAAACACCTAAGAGTGGTACATAATGAAAACAATATTTTTTTGATTATGTCTCTTAAAAATGTCTTGATGACATTTAGCAGTCTTCAGAAAGAGAGCAATTTCTTGTCTTACCTTGGAGTTCCGGCCTTTGTAACCTTATGAGCCTTATTTGCTTAGAAATAACATAAATAGTCACTGAATTTTAGGAAGTTCTAAGTGTTTAGAAAGCACAGACACCAAATTCCCACTAATCAAGAGCCCTTGTGATTAGTTGTGGACCATTTATACTATCCCTTTATCAGGCTTGGAACTTGTCAGTTCAAGAAAAACAAAAGAACTCAGATTTTGGGAGTGGGAACCAAGTGATCCACAGGGGAGTAAAGCTCTCATTTAGAAGACTATGATGATTATCAGCATGCACATCAATTCATTCTACCAAAGCAGCAATGATTACACACACAAAAAAATTACTGATTAACTATTTTGTTTGGTTGTGTGGTTGTTTTTTTAAGGCTTGAAAACAGCCACATAAAAATCCCTTCCCCGTCAGCTGATCCAATAAATGTTATTATTGCCATCTGCAAACTTCTATTGCTGAAGTAACCAGGATGATTACTCCAGACATCTGCACCACTTTGGTTTCACTCTTTTGCAAGATAACAAACTACAACTTCTATGCCATGCTACACTTCTTTAACAGAAGGTGTCAAAACAATGTCCTTACATTCATAGAGGCCATGTCTGTTTAACCTGGGGGAAGGGAAAGACAAATATGTGAGGTTTGTTGGTTTTTTTTAATTAGAGTACTGGGTTATCTCACTGTCACACTGCAGTATTTTACTTTGCTGTCATTGACAGTATAACCGGAATAGAAGATAATGTAGGAAATACATTTCAGGTAGATGGCCTGTATGTTCTTCTAGCTTGCAGCTGATAATTGCCCTTCCTGTGCAGCAGGAAGATGAGTAGTAACTTAAGGCTTGTGAAACTACACTGAGCCACCATTTGGCAAGACTATTTTTAGTCAAGCAAAAATTTTCTTTGAACACTCAGTTCTGAAATAATATTTTTTGTCAAATAATAGCAAAAAGATCTGCGGGAGGGCAAATTTAACATTCAAATTCAAATATAATTGTAAAATTTTGAATGATTAAAATTATTTTTATAAATCTGTTATATAAATCTGTTTTATAAATCATCATTAGAAACATAATTAGAATTCATTATTTTCCTCTGGTATTTTTTTCTATTCTCAAAGTGCCTCTGAATTATGTATAGGTCTGAATGGTCAGATACATTTAAAAACTAAATTAAGACAAACAGGATTTCCCTTTTGCCTTTGGATATATTTGTAAAATACGTGGATTAGTCTTTCTTTGTTTATACTCTCTGTTTTATCTTCTACATTAAGCATTGGTAAGGCTACAGAAAATAAATTCGGGAAATGTCATGCAGAATTTTATGGAAAAATTTGACTTCAGAATTGAACAAGGGTTTTTAGAACTCCTTGCACTATGTGAGATGCCTTTTAGGTCACTAACTGTATCCTTTCACATGACTAAAGATTATTTTGAACACCTGAAATGTTTCCTCTAAGCAGATCTTATTTAATGCCCATAATTCCTGTGATAACTTAGTGTTAAGAGAAATCTTTTGTCAAGCCATTCATATTCACTAGGTCTGATTCCTAAATGTAAATCAGAAGCAACTGTAGAAGATACTGAATTTACATTAATATATGCCCAGTATCTGAAAGGAAGTCAGGCTCTATTGTACTATGTTAATGTGGATGACTCACAATACCTATCATGAAGCTTTCATTGAAACCAGACATTAAGTGGGAACCTGGAAAGTAATAATACTTCAGATTTAGAATATCAATATCTTTTTTATTTAAAGAAATGTCTTATTTATTCAAACTGAAAAATCTATAAAGCTACATTACAGAAATTCTGTGTCCTAGGTAGCATTGTGAGAGCATTTTTTAAAATGCTGGGTTGATATTTTTAAAACAGCTGGGTTGATATTTTGTTGTTATAATTAAGGGCACCTGAACAATTATATCTATTTAAAAACCTCCCTGTTTGAAAGCTTTCAATTGCCAGAGCTTGTGTTTTTATGAACTATAAATCGTCCTTTTTTACAAACTCTCTCTATATTTATTTCATCCATTCTCTTTTGTCTATATCTTTTTTTATTTTTTGTTTTTGTACTTGGACTTTTTCTTCTCCCCTCTAAGAAATCCCAACATTTAAACCTTTATCTTGTCTTAAATTTGGATGAAAGAACAGAATATTGAGACTCTTTGCTGAAAAAGATCACAGAGTCAGAGAACAAGTTTAGTTGGAAGGGATCATTGAGTTTGACTCCTGGCCCTGCACAGGACACCCCAAGAATCACACCATGTGCTCAGAAGTATTGTCCAAATGCCTCTTGAACTCTGTAAAATAGCCTATTGTGACACACTGCTATCATCTGACTTTTCCAAATTACATCCTTTTTTGTTCTCAGATGTTCTTGACTTCCACAGCAGGTAATGCAGTTTCTTTCTCCTTCACTGTACCAAGTCATATCCTTCCTGTGATGCACTTTTGTCTCTTCTTTTGGCTAAAGTATGATGATGGCCTAAGAGGAAGAAAGTGTTCTGAAATGATATTGTATTTAACTTTTCAGGTGTTTCTTTCCAATTGAAATACAAAATATTTCAACAGTAGTTGGGTTTTTTTGGTTGGTTTGGGTTTTTCTCATAATGGAAAAAGAGACTATTTTTCCTATTAGCCATTCAAGATACTGGTCTTCCTACCCCTCCACTTTTCTTACAAGAGAAAAAGTAAAGTGTAATATTTGATATGATGTCTGAAAAGTTTTGATTGGTGAATGTGATATCCCAAAATATAAAATGCTTGTTCTCATCATATAGATAAATAATTCTAGACTGAAAGAATCCTGCAATACTTATGTGAATAATGCTATTGACTTTTAAGCATTAATAACTGGATGTTATGAATAGGAAAAAATTCTGAAAAATTGATATTTTTTCCGAACTAATATGACAGGTAGCCTTGAAAAAATATTTGTTGTCAGCAAATTTGAGCCTGTGGAGTATATTGCAAACAATGAAACCATTTTAGCAGTGCCAAGCACTTGAAGAGGGAGAAGAGAGAACGAGATACTTTTCATTAAGACAAAGTGACTCTGTTGCTCTAGTTGCACAGCATGAATTTTCTCAAAATGGCAGAGACCCCAAATCAAATGTTTTTCATTTGATATCTAGCTAGATTTGAGACTCTCTGCTGAGAATCTTTTCAGTGCCATTTAAACCAGATGTCAGAAACCTCTACAGATACAGGTTTACTGTTTAAAACAATTATAAATAAGAAAAAATATTATTGTAAGAACATTTTTATGCTGTACGTTTTAAATTAGTCAGAGACCTCTGTGATCAGACATATATGGTTAGATTCCAATATCTCTTAAATGTTTGATTTCAGCCATTATTTGAATGTAATATTGGACCTGATGGATATATCTTTTCCACCCTTGTTAAGACTGCTCTTCAGTAGAACTAAAAATTCAATGAAGGTGACTGTTATAAAGGTTTTAGTCTAGTTCCATCTCCTTTGTGCAAGGGTTAAGGTTCATTTTTCAGCATATGTGGTGCTTTACAATATTTATTTACTTCTCTTAGTCTTACTGCTGTTTACCAGATGTCCCATACCCAAAAAATACCGTAAACACAACTAGAATTTTTGTATTTCATGTTCTCAGGCAGACCTGAAATATTTCATAGAATCATAGAGTATGCTGAGTTGGAAGGGACCCATCAAGATCATCAAGCCTAACTCCCGGCACAATGCAGGACACCTCAAGAGTCACACCTTGTGCCTGAGAGAATTGTCTAAACACTTCTTGAACTCTGTCAGGTTTAGTGCTGTAACCACTTCCCTGGGGAGCCTGTTCCAATGCCCAACCACACTCTGGATGAATTTGTGTTTCTTGCCTTCCATCTATTTCTGTACAGAGCACAGACCAAATGGAATTGATCAGCAAACTACTCAGAAGTGCATACAATATGCACAGAGTCAATATCTTTGGGAAAATTCTGTTTCTATCTTATTTAAGGTGAGATCTCCACAAAACCTCGTTTCTTTGTTCAGCTTGTCATCAATTCTCATCTTTGTATCAAGACTAGTGTGGCCAGCAGGACCAGGGCAGTGATTATCCCCCTGTACTCAGCACTGGTGAGGCCACAGCTTGAATCCCGTGTCCAGTTCTGGGCCCCTCACTATAAGAAAGATATTGAGGTGCTGGAGCGTGTCTAGAGCAGGGCAATGGAGCTGATGAAGGGTCTAGAGAGTAAGACTTATGAGGAGTAGCTGAGGGAGCTGGAGGTGTTTAGCCTGGAGAGGAGGAGGCTCAGAGGAGACCTTATCACTTCCTACCATTCCCTGAAAGGAGGGTGTAGCCAGGTGAGGTTTGGTCTCTTCTCCCAGGCAACCAGCAAGAGGACAAGAGGAAATGGCCTGAAGCAGCACCAGGGAAGATTCAGGCTGCACATCAGGAGAAATTTTTTCACAGAAAGGGTTGTTAAACATTTGAATGGGCTGCCCAGGGAGGTGGTGGAGTCACCGTCCCTGAAGGTGATCAAGAAATGACTGGATGTGGCACTTAGTGCCGTGGTCTATTTGATATTCTGGTGATCAGCCAAAGGTTGTACTCTCTGATCTCAGAGGATCTCACCTTAATGATTCTGTAAATTTGACAACCGTCAAGACACTGAGATAGAACTCCTGTGAATATATAAACATGAAAATACATGCCTGGACAAGTGAAGAAACACTGGACAGCATGAATGGTGGTCTCATTCTGAAGAACATTGCTTTGCAGCAAAGCCTGTGCTTTGCCTAGTGGGGTTTATGAAGCAGACAATGTTGCTGCATGCTGTCAAAGCTTTGAAAGCAAATCAGTATAATGAAACCAATGCTTAACTTCTTAATTTTCAGTGCTTTTAGATACCTTTGAGAAGATTTCTGGATGTCTGAAGTCCTATTAGTCAGAAAATATTTACTTTCTTAATTTATGATCCTTCTTTTTTTTCTTTAACTATAATAAAGTTGAGAGGTTTTCTTAGTTTTAATTAGCAGTTTTGATGATGGGGCTTTTTTAAACAAAATTATTCAGAAGGAAGCCCCTAGATACCATTAAACATCCTTCTAGTTCTTGTGACATTCGTTTAATCTATGGTCTGCATAATGGTCCTGCCTGATTTCCTGAAAAACTGTAAATGGAGAAGGATCCCATTAGTCACCAGGTTAGGAATATCAGATTTATATTCAAATTTTCCATTGTCTTGTGTGGCAGAAGCCTACGACTGTAGTTGTAGCATTCTCTCATCTATAGCTGTCTTATCTAAGATGGTACATGTGATACCATGTAGGTACAGCACCAAAACATCCTGCCTGCAGAAGATAGGACATTTTGCCAATGAAGATAAAAATTACATGTTACGCAATGTCACCTAGACAGTGGTTTAAAAAAATCAGGATGATGTTTTTGCAAAAAAAAAAATTCATTAATCTTTTAATAAATTTATATTTATAACCTTATATTTAAAACCTTATAAATAAATTTATTAACCTTAAGGTTAAAATACATTAATAAATTTAATTTTTTAGTAAATGGTAAGAACAATTCTGCAAATGAGCATCCTGTAAGATAACACTACAATTAATCTGAGAAACAGATTTATTGGCAAACTGGTCATAGCATGTTTATGACAAGTTTTGTGGCTAGAGGCAGGGTTGGGACCACATTCATCCACCTTCATTTATTGATTGATTTGCTGTTTGGAGTAAGATCCAAGCTCACGCCCCTGGTTCACTAGCAAAAATGTTCTCTTTGCTCTCTTCCTCTCTGTTTTTGTTTGTTTGTTTGTTTTTGGTTTTGTTTGGTTTTGTTTGGGGTTGTTTTGTTTTGTTTTGGTTGGTTGGTTGGTTATTTGTTTGTTTGGTTTTGTTTCTTTCTTATTATATGGAAGTGTAAATAAGAGAATAAGAGTGTACTAAGGCAAGGAGAAAATATAGTTAGTCTACTGTAAACAACTTTCAGTGTAGTATTCAAACAGCCAAATACAAAACATGTATGTATATAACACATCCCTTGAGCTGCAGTGCGATGGTTAAGCAGTTGCTTTATAAGTTTTAATTATTTTAACACCACAGATCTTTAAAAATTCATCAGAGACAATAAAACTGTTTTTGAAGGATTAATATTTCCAACAAAACCTGCAGGAATTATTTGAGTATTATGAGGGACTATTAAATTTAAGAAACTTGAGAATGTAGCCATGAATTTATGATGATTGCTAATATGGAAAAAAAAGAAGAAAAAAGTATAAAAGAATTCAAAAGTGATAATATGAGACTAGAAATATTTCAGACACTGGTGTTACATGTAATTTTGCCATTGGGTCCAGATTTTTTTTCTATGAGCATTTTGGAGAGTAATCCAGTAAAATAATTTTTTATAAAATGACAATATTTGGAAGATTTTTTTTCATATTCTGGTCCTACCACTGCTTTTGTATCCTTATCTTTGATAGTGTTTGCACCTTTATCTTAAATAGAGATATGCCTTTAACAGACTAACTGTAAAGTATATTTTTAGAGACTCTCTTGGAATCTTTCAGTGAAAAACAGCAGTAGTCATAGTGCAGCCTTCTGCAAGAAACCTACTGTCTCTGGTTTATCATTACCTTTCATTCAGGTTAGGTACTCTGTTGTTATTTTTGCTAACAGCAGATATGGATCAGAACAAGGATCAGAACCATAATTTGTATCCTAGACTATATCTGGTAAGGAGTTTCCATTGTGTTCTATCAGACAGTCATCAAATCATGTTATATTTACTGGGGGAAGAGCAAAATGATAGGCAATGTTTGCATTTCTTACCCAATTATCCTAATAAAGCAAACAAGCTTGATTTATAGCAAATAATGGGTCTTGTAAAACAGAAGAGTCCAACCAATATTTCCTTGCAGCTCGGTGGGCACAACTCAGAATAGTTGTGTTTTCTTTCTTATGTTTTCTTTCTCAGTTTAAATTTCTGACTGCTAGGAAGGATTTTCATCCCTGAGCAAGGCTTGAATATAAAACATTCTCATCCCAAAAGCAATTTATGTGAGGTCATAATCTTTCCCAAGCTTAGCCTGTATTTCTGGTATGTGTTCTGTAGATTTACTTGAGCTGAGTATGAACCCTAAATCAAGCATACTTGAAGAGTGATCACAAAAAGCACAGCCCCAGAGATGCGCTGCTTCCTGCAGTCTTCTCTCTCCTAGGGAGGACTACTACATCTTCTATCATGGATGCAATATAGGTTGCAAACACTGTACATGAAAGTGCAAATAAACCCTAAAGAACTCTGTTTCAGCTATCTCCAGACTTTTTGGGTGCTCGTGCCTTGGATGCCTTAATAATTGAAACAGAAAAATTTTGTTGGTTGTCATTAACACATTCCACTGGAAGTATTATTCAGGACTTAGGACAGTGGCTTTCCTAGAAACCTGTTTTAGGTCTCTTTTTTTTTCTTTCATTGAAACAACCATGTTGGGCAAATTATTTCTGTTTGACTTTCATTCCAAAGTCTATACTGGGGACTATGTTTCCGCCTTTTTTAGTACAAGACTGAATTTTGAGATGACAAAAGCTACACAAGAACGAAAATCTGAGAGCTCTGTTTGTAGACTTAACTTCAATTTCTATGTCCTTTCCATCATTTAGAACAAATATTACACTCTTGAATATGGATTTTGGGACCCCCATAGCACGTGGTTTTCCTTTCAGTACTTTTGATGTCCTTAAGTAGAATAGATTTTCAAAAACAGAGGGAGAAATATAGCTAAAGTATGTCTCTCTGCCCTTCCCTCTCAAAAGTAATTGAGATTAAATCACTTGTAAATTTATGTTTCTGTCTTTTTCAACTGTCCACGTATTCATAGGAAATAATTTCTTGAATTATTTTTAGTGTATAATTTTGCAAGTCAGAGATGCAACTGTATTTGTGTGCAGGATAATGAAGAATGTCTATATAACACCAACACAGACTTGGTCTCCAGAATATTAATTTTTAATGCTTCAGCATTAAAAACATATTAGCCATTTTCTTGTTTTCCTTCCTACCTTTAAAAGAAATGCTTTTAATTCTTTAGCTCAAAAATTGAAAATAACTTCACAGAAAGAAATTTACTATACCATGCAGTGAGTTATGGCATTTCACTTCAGTTTTTCTTTATCAAGGAAGGGGATCCATAAATAATGAAGAAATGAATGCAACTCGCACAATCCCTCCCCTCCCCCTCCCTCTCTGCAATTTAATAATCCAAAGGTTAGCTGCCTAAATATTTAATAACCTATAGCTTCTGCAGAATAGATAGAAACGTGTTCTTCCACAGAAAGGAACATCGTCTACCTTAGGCATGTATCCAAGAATGATGAAACTCTCTCTGTTGGCTATGGAAAGCCCAGGATGTCTTTTTGGACAGGGCAGTGCCTGATAGCCTGTATGAAAGGTGTCCTGGATGGGAAATTGCATTTTGACTTAAACCAAACTGCTGTGGAGAGACAGCCTGTGTTCCTTGTCATAATGGTCTCCTCTGAGACCTTGTGGAACATGAAACTGCTGTGTTCAACCAAAACTTTTGGAGCAGGCTCTTCACCAGGACTGTTGAAGTATGGCTTTTCTCAGCTGTCCCTTTCGTAGAAAGATTCATAACACTAATAAATAAAAAAGCATCTCTCAGTTCTGTAGAAAATTTACTAGAAGCTATGCAAACCTCTAAATAGTAGAGGATGATGACTCATATGCCAGGTTTTGGAACTGTACTTTGCTGAAGAAGTACTCCCTACTTTAATTTCATTAATGTGTCACTTAGAGAAAAGGTAAAATATAGGACTTTAAACAGCTATTTTCTTGAAGATTATTTTAGGTGCTTTTAAAATTTTTTTTAGCAAATACATCTTCTGCAATATCCTAAAAAATAGCTGCTTTGTAGACTAGAGAGACTTATTTTTGCCAAAACCTGAAAATAAAATATGGCTATGTTCTAACAGTATTACACCCATCTCCTGAACTCAACTTGGAAAATCTAGGCAATATCTTGATCTTGCATGGAATCTTACATTGAAAAAACATCATCAGTTTTACTAGATCATGCAATTCCAAGTTAAAAAAATCCTAAAAAAAGCAGGTGATCATACTAAGCAGCCTATAGCTCAGTTTGGGACACAACTACAAGAGGAAGAAAACCTCAGGGATTCAGAGCACAAAAGCTATTTTGCACTAATTCCCTGTGTGGAGAAGTGAAAGTGAGAGTTAACCATTACACTCAGCAGTGTCAGTGGAAGCCCAGTGCAGTCAGGTGAAACATGCTGGAGCTGCAGGAAGATAGCAAATTCTCCATGAGGATATACCTCCATGTGAATACAACTACAAACTACCCATTCATAGGAACTGTGAGGGTAAATAAAATTATCTGAGCAGTTCCGTACTATCTCTGAAGTGTTCCATATTCTGTATTTTTATTGGTTTTGCCCAAAAAGTAACATGACACTGATGCGACTTCTTGAAATCTAGTTCCTTGAACAAGGCAAGGCACCAAAGTTTGTCCAATATAAGGCTTCCAGAATGCTGCAATGGGAAAAAGTCTGCATTTTTGCTCCATAATTCTGGAAATAGTGCACAATTTTAGGAGATTTTTTCATAATTTTTAAAAAAGATTTCTCAGGCAGACACTGAATAAGAATAAAAATTTTCAGACTATTTGTTAATGTGATTGATAGATTTGACTGAAATAAATTCAAAATCTAATGTAAAGCTGGTGGGAGCATTCTATAAAGAATGTAATGTATGCAGTTTCACAGACCTTTTACAGTTAAGTAACTGTGTGTACTAACAGAAAAACAGATCCCGTTTACATCTGGATTTTTAAATGAGTATTAAGTTATGTGCACTAGAAACTTCTATAAATTTTTCCATCTGGGAAATAAATATAAGATACTGAATTTTTGGGCTCATTAGAGCTAAGCAACTAATTTCGAATTTATAATATCATTGCTAAATTGGGAATTATGATTAACTCCATGCTGTTTTATGAGGAAAAAAAAGGGCTGAGAAATTTAAACCGTGATGAGAACACATACGTTTGTGGGCCATTAACAGTTTCACAAGACAAGTATAATAGTTTTAACTTAGTTGAACGGTGAAAGGACCAAAGGAAGACTTTGGTAACTACAAAGGAAAAGCGAAAAGGAAAAACAGGAAAGGGGGAAGGGAGAGGCAGAAAGGGAAAACATAAAATGCAAGTGGAAAAAGGAGAGGAGAGGAGAGGAGAGGAGAGGAGAGGAGAGGAGAGGAGAGGAGAGGAGAGGGTGATCTCAGAAAAATTCATGTTCTCCAATGCTATACAGCCCAGTGGTGATAATTTGTATTTTGATCACTGGTAGCTCAGTATAGTCAGCTTAGGTAGAAAGTGAACTCACAACAGAACTGCAGATTATCTTGTGACTTGTGAAATGAGTAAAAGTCTGGTTTAAGAGAACCATTGAGGAATGAGAAGTCATGCACTAAAATGTCCAAATGCAATAGAAATTTTAGTAAATTCACCAAGATTCAATGGAAAAATATAAAACATATCAAAAGTATAAAACATGCTCATAAAATATATAAAACCTGTACAGTATAAAACATGTGATAACTGTTGGAGCAGAAGTCAGGGCTCCATAGAAAGAAGGTTCAAGGTGCTATTTCTCTGAAAAGAAACCCTTTGTGCTAGAGCACAGCCAATATAATATGACTATTTATGCATTTACATTTAGAATTTCCATTGGTTCAATTTAAGAAATTAGATTTTTTTTCATTTATATTAATGAAGTTTTACTGAACCTGGTGATGTTACTCTTACGAGCAAATTCAGCTATCAGCACTTTAACAATCAAATCTTAATTGAAAGGAGTCTAGATAAGGACTTTCATGATTGAATCTTTATGGTAGAATTGCAGACAGCACTATTTGGTAGCATCAAAAAATACACAAGTAATAGATATGCCTTTTCTGAACTGTCATGTGTGCTGTGCAGTATAAATAGGTTTAAAATGGACAGAAATTATGACCAGAGGTCCAGAAGAAGAGAATGTACTTCAGTCCTGAAGAAGTGGAGAGAGGTGACTAAAAATTAACACTAGAAGAGGAAAAAATAATAAAAAAAAAAGACAGAGTATGAATAAATGGTAAATGAGAAAAAGAAAAAACATAATTACTTTACTTTGCTCATTCTTTATTATAAAGCAAATCCTTACAAGCCTTATTTTAAAATAATTTGTCTCCATTTCTATCTCTGAAGGACTGCATCAGTGGAAATTGAAAGTTTTACCTAGAGAAGAGAAGGGCAAAGGATGATCAAAGGTCTGGAATGGCAGGAGCAGCAATCTTCAGAATACTGTAGGGGCAGTATTATGCACTCAAGCATCCATTGGGGTTTTAGTTTTTAAATAAAACATTTCAATTTTATACAACGTTCACTTCCTCCAGAAAAAATACAACACAAAACTTTCTGAAGAATACTTGCTTTGACTCTGCTAGGGAAAAAATAGTAATATTTTCATCCTTCTCATTTCAGAAAAACTTTTTCTGGTGACCTAAGTTTTTCCCCCCAATTTTTAATATATGGTTTCAGTGTTCTTTTTTAAAGAGTTCATTTTTCTTGCCATTATTCCTTTTCCTCTTGTTCTTCCTACAGATTTCATTTTATTAACATTTGACTGTTCACAGTGTTCCTGTTCCCCGGATCCTCTGTTATTTTCTTTGGCCATTTCAAGTGTCTAAAGAAGAGTTCAGCTGTACAGAGACACTACCAGTGGCACAAATGTGTATAGGGCAGGAACTAGACAGAGCTTTTGCTTTCTCTTGATCTTTTTTGCACAGAGAAATGTTCTTACTGCTTTACTAGACCCAGAAAGTTTCCCTATTTTGTGTGTACATTTTACTTTTCTGAAGTCTAAAGACTTAAATTTGGTGCTTGAACAGCTGAGCTAAATTTCAAGCTGAGGAAATAAGTATGTAATAAATGTAGTCCTGTGAGAAACCTGCAGTCTTTCAGCTCACTCACAGTCCTAAAGGAAATSGTGCTGACTTATATCTGGACTTGTTCACCGAGATGTCAGCAGACTTTCCCTGACTGACCATCACTGAAAATGCTAGTTCATGGGGTTACTATGTGGACTTCATCACTGTCGGACACTCTCTTGTCTGTTTTTAGCTTTGCCAGATGTGCCCTGACCTAACATAGAGATTTCAAATTTCATGAGACAACTTTGTTGGAAATGTTTCTTTCCAATTGCTTCAAGCTGACAGAAATAATGGGTAAGCGTAGGGAATATCAGGACCCTGACTTTGTGTCAGTGTACTATAATGCAGTTTCAGGGTCCTTATCTCTTTTCTGCAGTAGTAGGAGTTTGCAGAAGATGTTGCAAAGTCTCTGCTCCTTGTTCTTCAGATATCACTTGCACAGATATCCTTGTCACAGCTGAGTCTGTTCTTTCCTTCTATATGTCCTGGCTGAACTCTGGACTGGGCTGGATATATGTCCTTGGGAATGTGTCACCACCAGTGTGCTGTTGAGTAGTCTATGCTTCTTGAGTTGTTCACAGTTATCAGTTTCATTAATCAGAGGGGGATTTTTCATTCTGAATTTTCTAGTGTTAAGTTCCTGTGGCAGATATAGCCATTGAGCTCATAGTGTACTGAATGTTCCTCAAAGCACGGTATAGTCAAATGTTAATAAAGAATTTAATTTTCATGACCTGAAAGAGTAAGAATCCTAAAAGAGTAAGGATCCTCACTTCAGCTTCCACTCTCAGAGAGAAATCAAATCAAAATAACCAAAATAAATTCTGATTTTAAATATGCAGTCACCTTGCATTGCTGCTCTAAGGCTTACTTTATGGGAACAAAGTAATTTTGGGGAAGAAGACTGTTAAAAAAAAGTCAGCAAATTTGATTTGGGGAAAAAAAAAAAGATATGAAAGTGTCTGAGGATTGTTTAGGTTTTCTCACTTTACTGCCTGTAATCAGTCCAGTTTGAATAGAAAAACTCACAATTGTTTTGTCTCTGTCATACTTCATCCAGACAGGATTCAGTTACAGAGTGTCATATCATTCCTTTATAAAATAAAATTTAAAAAAATGATTTCTCTTAGATAAATAATACCTTAAATTTTATTTCAAAACTGGTCTTGCTTCCTTATTGTGTTACCAGGACCTACATCCTGCCAGGCCATACATGATGAAAGTAAGGGACATAACTTCCCAAAAAGCTATATCAGCAAAAGAAATAGCTGAGTTTAAATGATGGTAAAAATGGGATTATAACTATCCTTCCTGTGGGACCTGCTTGAAAAACAGGGAAGGTTTTAGCACAGTGGACAAGGAGGATGGTTTGGCATATAGTCTGCATTTCATATTTTAGCATGGTGTACCAATGCTGGGTCCTGAAGATGTGCTATGGTGCAAGACTCAAGCCTTTACCCACCTGTATCTCTCACAGAAATCAAGTTAAAGGTAGGATTCTTAAGAATTGCAAGACTGTGCCATTTTTTATTGCTTAGATAAGGATAAAAGTAGAGATGTATTTGGTTCAAATAAATCAGAAACTGAAGGAATCTCAACTTTGAGAAAACTGAAATAATACATTTGATTTTTGTAAAATATATGCTTTGTTTGTTGTAAGGAAACAAAGAGCAGGACAGCTGTAGTAAAACCACTGTTAAGTTGTGAATGTAAGCTGAAAATACAGATAGGCCACCTTCCGCTTTTAAATTTTAAGTCAAGCAACATGGGTATTAGGATCAAGTTTTATTTTTACAGTATCACTCTTTCACATGGCTATTGAGATGCAAAAAAAGTAGTTTAGTACCTATTAGTTAGTAAAAGGCTTTGGAGAGAAAATGAAGCATATGGCTCCCTTTACATTTGGATATCCAGATATGTCAAACTGAGCCTAAAAACTGAAAAGCGTTTAAATTGCTAATCCAATGCACAAGGCAGTTCTGTTTTATGCCTCTGGTCCTTATTCAAGTGATGAATATGGCTGACTTGGACATGCTTGGATAGTAACATTTTTTTTTAATTAAGAAAAAAAAAAGAAGCCATTAAACAGTGTATGTTTATAAAAAAGGAGCTACAAAGAGATGCAATAGAAGCAAAGAATCCTAGAATGGTTTGAGTTGGAAGACACCATCAAAGATCATCAAGTTCCAAGCCCCATGCCAGAGACAGGGGCACCACCCACTAGATCAGGTTGCTCAAATTCCCATATGAACTGGCCTTGAATGGGCCAT
The DNA here is from genome assembly GCA_018881555.1 of Amblyornis subalaris. Taxonomy (NCBI): domain Eukaryota; kingdom Metazoa; phylum Chordata; class Aves; order Passeriformes; family Ptilonorhynchidae; genus Amblyornis; species Amblyornis subalaris. The sequence goes on from JACAXG010000001.1 coordinate 22,135,498, forward strand.
TCACATCATCTCTGGGGAACCTGTTCCAGCACCTCATCACCCTCACAGCGAAGGATTTCTTCCTGACATCTAATCTAAACCTACCCTCTTTCAGTTTAAAGCCATTCTCCCTTGTCCTATCACTTCATACCCTTGCAAAAAGTTCCTCTCCAGTGCTCTTGCAGGCCCCCCTTAGGTGCTGGAAGGCTGCTATAGGGTCTCCCTGGAGCCTTCTGTTTTCCAGGCTGAACCTCCCCAATTCTCTCAGCAGGTTAAAATAAATATCTTCAGGCAGTTATGCATGAAACCATGACGAACATCTACATTCTGTTTAGGTTTTACATAGAGATGAAAGATGTAATGTACATGGAGGTAAACATGAGTTCCTGTTCTGCTGGAGTGTACAATAATATTTTCTATACACGTATTCCCTGGATAAGATAATTTTTTTTCTGCTTTTCCTTCTTATAACAAAAAAAAGAGTTAGAAGGTCTAATAAAACAATTAATAGGTAGAACCCTCATGAATTTTTTTAACCTAAATTTATAGTATCCTTACATGTATGAATCTATGCAAATATGACTCATAGAATTACATAGATCATCTCCAATCTAAATCTAATATTTGATCTTTATGAGCTAAATTAATTCAAACTTCAAATGCCTATTGATTCCAGCAGGGCAGGAGTTTCATCTTTTCAGCAAAGGAATAGTGTATTCTGCCAATGCAGCAAAATTAATGACTTTTATAAAAGAGAATTAATCTTTTCAGTGTGTTACAGTCAATAGTTTTATTTTATCATTGCAAAATGTCACATAAATTTTGGGAAAATGATGGAGGTGTTCATTGCTTGTTGTTGTTGAAAAAACAACACCACCACCTATACAGTGTTAGAAAATTCTAAATTGTTATTATTACTGAAATTATTATTACCTATGTAAATTAGGAAAAGTGAGTATGGCACTGCTGCTTTCATTATTGCAGAGGTTCAGCTTCATTACCAAAGGATATCATTGCTTTTACTGGATAGTTGCCTCTAAATATGTTTTGTGAAAAACTGGACTGTAGAAAATATGCAACTCTTCAAATCAATGTTAGATGTTTGACTCTGCAAGGTAAAAAAACAATGACTCATATATTATTTGAAGATACTCATAAATAAACTTATTAATTTGTAGCAGGTTAAGATACTGTAATAGATCAATGCTATTCTTGCTAATTCCATTTTCACTTAAGTCATGTCTGCCTTTTGCTACTAACAAACTATGGAGTTTAGCACCGGGCGCATATAAAGGAAGGATAACTTCATGTTTAGGAAGTATTCTTGGGAACGTGTGGAGTCTGGCAGAACATAGCAGGAGCAGTTTTCTGCAGTTAGGGGTCACAGAAAATGCAGACAAACAGGCCTGTAACTTGTGGAGAAAGAAAAAATTGTGTGCAACAACTTTCGTACATCTAACTTGCAGAATAGGTAAGTGAGACAGGGAAAGCATGAAGGCAAAGACATATCTATCTTTATATTAATGATTTTACACTTCCCATATTTTCAGACCCCAAAGCAGAAAAAAGGTGTGGCAAAAACATGCACCCAGTGTCTGATAAGTAAAAGCATTAGAACTGCCACATCTGTCAGCTGTATTATTAACACGGTTTGTGTGATCTCTATGACAAGCTGAAGGTTAGCTATAAATGGAATTAAAAATGTGCAGTGAATGTTTCTAGGAAATATTATGGAGAATGAATGACCAACATCACAAAATTTTATTTCAGGGAAATATTACAAGCTTTAATTCAAGATAATTAATACAAGATTAAGGAACACTGTCAGAGAGTTTGGTTGGAGGAGAGGATAAAAGAGGGAAAGATAATTGAAAACTGGAAACAAATAATTCCAGAAAACAGGGAAAAAGAAAGCCAAGGCACCACAGTTGTATTTGATCAGAAAGCTTCTTTTCAGATATAAATTCTTTATGCAAAAACAAAACATGCAAAATACTGATAAGGGAGACACACGAGAGGCAAGAAGGAGGATTTTGAAAGACAGTAGTGTAAGATAACTCAGACAACTCTCCATTCTGAGTAAGAATTGAAGGAGAGAGATGACTTGCCTAAAGAGGAGCTCCACCTTTATGTACTAGTGTTCTTTTAATTTCTTTCTTTTGTACAAGTGTTTTAGTTACATAGTCATAGTACTCTGTTTTACCAAAGTAAATTACAAGACTCGGATTGGGACTTCTTTGAAATTTGCCTGGTTTAAAATCCATTCAAAGCAACATGCCATACTTGGAAAAGTTTAGTGGAAGTAGTAGATCCATCATTCAAGTGATGAAGACAAACTCACTGCAGCCTGTGGCCCAAGGCAAGCTTGCCAGTCTTCATTGCTGGGATTAGCTTCCTAAACTATAGAAAAAAAAGCAAAAACTCCCAAAAGCAAAGACTTCTTAGTATTTCCATGGAATGTTCTTTCCAAAGCAGAGGAAAACTCATTGGTCATGGGCATTTTCCAGTCTCCTCTGTGAAAAAGAAAGCAATATACAGATAAGCTGAACGTTACAAAATATTGTTAGGTCTTCCTCATGCTTCAGTGACTAACCTGTGTTTCTTATTGTAGGAGGTTTTCAGACCCCTTTGCAAGGTAGAGAAATATTGTAAGATATGAAAGGCCCATGGCTTCTGTGAATCAGAAAGGCTAAAGGAGTCAGCTCATCTCTGTGATAGAGATGAAAAATCACTTGTCACACACACACACACATGCACAAACACACACACACACCTGAAAACACAAAACTCCAAAGAGGCATTATGCTGCCTGAGAATTGGTTCTTATGGCTCCCCCTTCCCATTTATCTTCTGCCTCCTGTAGTATTTCTTTAAAGTCACACAAATTTTCACTAATAGAAGAGCTTTTGATCTCATTAATACTACTAATTTCTACAGACTGCACTTTATTGATAAATAAAAAAACAACCAACAAACAACAACAAAACAACCATAAACCCCCTAAAATTTACAGTGACATAGTGTTAATATTTTTTCAAGTTGCTTAAAAATTATAACCTTTGTATATCAGGCTTCTGGCCAAAGACATTTTGTTTAATGCCTTACACACAAAATATAGAACTTTAGACTTATTCAAGGTGAGGCATATATAGTGTAGAAATGTCAAACTTGATATTTTTTCCTAAATGATTCTGAGTTAAAATAGGATTTTTAAATATTTATTTGAAGATACCCTACTTCAAATAATTCAAGAAGACATAATAAGAACTGGAACAGTCCATGACAACAGGCTTGAGAAGCACTTCAAAAGGCTTTATAGATAGTAGGTCTTTCATCCTATAGCTGGTAAAATTATTTAGTTGTTTTAAATCAGTGTCTTGAAATTAACCTTTGCATGTTCTTAAGTAACCTCTCTTTCCCAAGCACTTAACTCGGTTTCTAATCTATCAGCACTCCATTGCTTCCCTGCTTCTTTTTCTGCAGTACTGTGTTTATAAGGGTCTGGTTTTACATAAAAAATTAGGAGATACACTTTGTACCCATGAAATGTAATCCTATGTTAAATCAATCTTTGATGATCAAACTTACCCCTTCTGAGGACACACACATACAACTCATTCCATGCAGATTTAGAGGTTTCAGTGTACATTTCTGTTGTGTCAAATGAATCAGGATCTTTTTCATCCATCCTGGTCTGGGTAACATACTGCTTCTGAGCTTCAAATTCATTCAAATTCTCAATTCAGAGTAAGTGTTCAATGTGTCATATTACTGAACACCATCAGAGTGGAAAATATTCCTTCATTTTGGTGATGAATTCTGAATGAATTTGCGAGTTCTTCGCAAAAGGCATTGGATTTACACATGGAATCTGGAGTTGTGTCTATTGGATTCTAAAATTGATATCGCCATTAAGTTTATTCACTAGAAAAAGGATTTTGATTGTAGTCATATATATTGTGATTCAGTAAGGTAAATCTTAGTTCCTTGACTAGTCTACAAAATGTTTGGATGCTTATTCTAGGGCTGTACACATAATTGCTTAATTCTACTTGAAAATACCAAAACCAACCAAAACAAAACAAAAAAACAGAAAAAAAAAACCCACCAAAAAACCCCAATAATATTTTAAATGGAAGTATCTGGCATGCTATGTAGGATACATATTTGCAATGCATCACATGAGCTGCATCCTTTGTCAGAGGAAACAAACAGTGTTGCACTATAATTTAATGTTTTCACTACCAGATAGAGCAGGAAGCTTTGAAAACCCTGTTTTGTCTTTGTCTCAAAGGCCAAATTTATTCTGTCAAAGCATTTAATTTCTTTAAAACTGTCTGCTGAATTCTGTATTAATATGCAAGGAGAGTTGCACAAGAGTTATGGCCTGTCATAAATTCAACAATATTCTACATAATGGCTTCAATATGCCTGTCATAAGCTTATCTTGTCTTGGCAATGTCAACAATAATGCAGAGCTCAGCCCTTTTAAATAATTAGATAAATGTGTATTTTTGACAGGACCTGCTGGTTCTAACTTTCAGAACTATTACAATACATATTCTCTAGTGACTGTCTGCTACACATGTATATCTTGCTCCCCTTTCTGTATGTTTTCATTATTAATTGTAGTATGATATATTTGTTGTAGGTAACATGCTTGAAAAGGTATTTATTTTGTTATATACTATATGCATTGCATGCTAATGGAGAACTCCAGAAGTCTTCCTGCAGGAATTTATTACATTATTTCTCTAGACTTCAACAGAAACTGAAGCAGCCTGTTGTTTGCTAGACTTCTGTAGATGTATATTAGGACATATAGGAAGGTGTGGTGCTGCTCTGAAAGAGCATGTTTAGGTACAAGAACGGGTTGGTTACATCAGCCTGTTGTTCTGCTCAAAGGGTGAATTGGCTTTCCTAGAACAAGTTCTACCCCATCTAGAAGTCAAATTTGTTGGGTACTAAGGACATTCCGGTGTTCACCTGACCTTATTCGCAGCTAGCTCAGTTGTCACTATGGAGCACAAACAGAAGCCAGAATCGTTATCAAGTAAACATCCTTATTAGCACTGCCTGGTGCAATGAACATGTCTGAATCGTGCAAGTTAATAACACAGATTTAATTTGATAAGGTCGAGTTTCACTTCAAGTTCATTTGTCTCATAAACACATAGACAAAATGACTGAATGGTATTAATGTAAAAAGAAAGATTTTTGTCCCCTCTTTCCCACTCTAGGACTGGATGGAGGAAATTTACAAATTCCACTGTGGAGAAGAAGTCTAGCAAATTTTTTTCAAATACTTTGGAGACGTACTAACTGCCTAAAGAGTGTGACACTGCTTGAATAAACATACATATATTAGTCTCAGAATTGTAGCTGAGTTCCAGCCTTTTGTGAACATGTGGGTCCACATATTTGAATTTTTTTTTGATGTTCATACTGAGTACCATCTAGATTTTGGAGTTGGATTTATGTCATCAAGTTTCAGATGTTAGTATACAAGCTAGTTATTTAGTCTCCCTTTAAAATCACTGGAGTTACTTCAAATATATGATTTATCTAATTCTGAGGCAGATATTTGAGAGACATGCTTAACTTCTTTCCATTGATTTTAAAAGGAAGACTAGGCAATAAATTCAGGTATAGCTACCACTGCTGGAAACATTGATAGTTAGGTGACATGTCACTCTGGGAATCTTTCAGGGTGATTAGCTTGAAAAGAATAACAGGTTCTGTAGGGTAAAATATATATTCTCTTTTCAAGCTAATGTCATTATCCCATGCTCTTTAAGCAAATTTATCCGATGACTCAGGTCTATATCATTTGCCTTGCATTTGCTTATAGATTCCAAAGAGCTACTACTTTAACAAAAAACAACAGCCCTATGAATGTTGGAACCTCTGTTAAAGTTCTGTACAATCTACCTATTCTTTTACATAGTTAAAGAAAGTTCCACATTTTTTTAACTATTGCATTTTTTATATTATCTAAAATGTTTGTAGTTACAATAAATAAGAGAAACACTTTCATTGATTTCTAATAAAAATCTATTTTTAATATTTATTCAATGTAATATGAGAAGGTAGATAGTGGAAACCACAACTAGAAGAACTAGCTATGTAGGATTTTGTTTTTGTAGGAGGATAGGGAAGAAAATAGTAGGTTAAGTATAATTTGGAGTAAGAGGACTTTTACCAGAATTTTACAGAGCTATAAAGAAGCAGAGAAACTCTGATTTCCCATTTGAAAATCCAATAATGGAAGCAACCTCTCTAACTTTTACTGAACTACAGGAAGTGCGGTTATTTAAGTTTTTAATGTCAATTAATACTCAATATCTCCAGACATATCCTCTCTCTAGTGCCTCTGCCTCCCCTTAAGCCAATGGTTCTTGTCATGTGGAAGTAAATGGGAAGACCAAAAAAGGGAGGAGAATGAAGCACACATTTACCAACTAGTCATGTGACATTGGCAGAAAAAAGTGTTCCAAAAAGACCAACACAATCTGGCTACTATTCACAGAAGAAGTGGATAGTGAGCCCTTGGGAGCAGAGAGAGCAACAATGTTTATCAGTTATGAATTTTGGAGAAAAGAGAACTGCTTCAAATCTATTAAGATTCATTGTCTTCAGAGGCAAGCAGTGCCAGAATACTTACATTAGAAGCACTGAACTCATTTTTGTGTTGAACAAATCAAGCCTTCTCATTATCTCATTAAGTTCACATCCATACTTTTAAAACATCTCTTTTGGTATTTAAAATACTTGAGCAATTTTTTTGATGTGTAGCTACATTTCCCTACCATTATTGGGAATTCTTTCTTTGCTTCTTCTTTGTGCTCTCTCTGACATCAAATATTATGATAGTAAAAGAGAACTAGCTTGCTGAGATCATGTGCTTCCATAACACACCTACAGGTGCATTCAGGAGACAGGCTGGTAATTTGTATGTGATATGCATCTAAAACAGAATTTTTTTCCTCCAAAAATTATTGTCATAGCTTTCTGAAAATCCCCAAACCAGTAAGTTCAGTGAGTTCAGGATGTGTCATGAATATAAGATGTTTGGAAAATAATGATGATAACTACAAACTCTGGATAGATTTATTTTTAATTTATGCTTGTGATGAAGAAAGTAGGGATGTGTATATTACAAGGGTACTAATTTCTTCAACTTCTAACTTTAAAATTAATAGCAATGCAAAATTAGAAAGTTTCAATTCTAGAAAAATAAAGATAAATCATAGCCTTTTCTGACTAGACTCTTATGGTGAAAAGAAAATTAGCTGATATTCTGTACTTATGTACACTGCTGTTGTGACAATGTTTTTTAAATTTTTGGATAGTTTGAATTTTTTGAATTTCATACTTGAAGGAAAAAGATTGTGCAAATTTCTGTGTGCAAAACCCAAATGATATCTATATAGATAGGTGTCTTTTTAAATATTTTTTTAAAATTTATTATCATTTAGCTGAATGATTAAAAGTGAGCTCTGTTTGAAAACAGAACTGAAGATCTTTAAAAAACAAATTAAAGCTGACTTGGGAATATGATATTTTCTCTGTAAGACTGAGAAGATATTGCCAGGGAGGCAACATCTTATTGACTAGTCTATTTTATGTAGACTCAGTGTAAGCATGGTCTTGCTTATGTGTATTCCTGTACTTGTGAAGGTTTGAGAAAGAGGCACATACAGTTGGAAGTAGACTCTTTGTGGAATATTTCTAGAATTACCAAAAATAAGTAGAAAAAGAGTCACAAAGCATAATGGATGATGTGACAAAAAACCCCGAGGAGAATATGAAAGGAAGTAAAGCAAGATAAGATACACATAGACACCAGAAGATTGAGAGTAATAAGGCTAGCAGCAAAAGAGGTTTCAGTAGGATGTCATCTTTCTAAAACAGTTTGCAGTGCTGAAACCTATGGAAAAGGCAAGTAACTGTTAAAGAACCAGCATTATCCTTATCGTCCAACAGATCCTTGAACTTTTTGGAACACTTTCCCCCACGATATCTCACAGATCACATGATGCAAATGTATAATGAGCTTCAGGGCACCTAAAGAGCCCAACTAAGGTAGGTTCATCCTAGAGATCATCCATCAGGTTTTTACGAGGCCTTGAGTCCCAGAAAAAGATCCTAGGAATTGAGATAAAGATCAGCCACTTCAGTGAATTATTGTGTCTAGGGAACATTGGTAGGGATCATCATTAGGTTACAGACTATGTTGAAAGCTTGGAAATGGAGATAAAAAATAATGTGGCCTTTTTGCTCTGCTCTCATGACCCTTCTGTGTATATGGATGGAGATAAAAAGCCTTTGTTTCCCTCCGAGGAGGGAGTATTTGCACAGTCTAACATTTAACAGCAGAAAAGATACCTCTTTCATCAATATGGCATAAAGAATGTGGCATTCACAGTCCTGCAGATTACAAATTTATTTGGTCTACAGTGTGTCCTTCAGACCTCTATGGCTTCTGTGGAAAGCATTTAAAAACTAAAAGTCTTTTCATTCTCTTTTTGGGAAAGATTTTCTGAGATATTTTCCTTAGTAGCTCCCACTGGGAGGTGGGGGGTTGAATGAAAGGAGTGTTGTTATGTCTGCCGCTAGATTGTTTATGAATCTGTATAAATGGATCCCAACATATTCCATTCCTCAGGTTGGAGCCAACCAGCTGTGGAAGATCCCACTAACCATTAGACTCTTGATTAGTAAATCCAGCTTTTGCAATGTTTGCTCTCAGATGCTAAACTTTGTTACTTAATTTCATTGTGTACATAATTGATTGTTTACTTTAATAACTTCAAAGAATATCAGCAGACACTAAAAAAGCCTCTGAATGTCAGGAATTTGGACATAAAAAGCTATGTCACAAATCTGTAGAAACCTTTCTCTTCCCATACAGAAGCCTAAATATAAAGTATATATTTTAAATTTTCTTTATTTATCTACTAAAGGTCTTCTTTCTTTCTATCTAAACATTAAATTTTATAGGGAACAATGGAGAAAACAGATTAGTTGGCTGATGAGGGAGTCAAGTTTCATTTTCTGTAATGTTTTTCCGGATAAACAATAAGATTTTTTTTCAAGATGTACATTTTTTTAGTGTAACTCTACATATAGGTTTTAGAAAAGTAATCAAAACTTTATTATCAGTATGTAGCTGACCTTTTCATAACTGAACTGCTTAATCTCCCAGGATGATTTGTCCCTGCACTTTAATTATTTATCTTCAATATTTTGGGACTCTAAGGTTGAAATAGAAAATCAATATCTCCCCTGTATATTAAAACTAAAACCCAGAAGTAGTTGATTCCTGGAATACCCTAAAAAGCTGTATCCAACATTTTTCAATATAATTACTGTCTTGATCTTTGCCATCTTTCCTAGCCAAACATTCATTAAAACTTAGTTTAAGAAAGAACCCTGGGATGTCCAAAATTGGGACTGTACATTCTTAGAAATGACATTTGCTTGTGACATTTCTGACATTCAGGATCAAATCAAGCACTCTATCCCACTGTCAAAGAAGAAATTGTAATGTTTTATCTGAGTATTGTTGCAGTTGCAGCTCTTTTTTTTTTTTTTCTCTTGTCAGGACCAGATAGAGTACTGCAACTGTACAACTGTCCTATGTATATATTTATATACATACAGAAAATCATAAGCACATGCAACATACATGTCTGACAACAGTTAGCAAGCCTCCCATCACTGTTTTTTCTCCCAGTTAAACAGCCGTGCTTGCTTAATACTTTTTCATGTCTCCTTTTCCAGACCTTTGTTCTTGTAGCCTAAGTAATGCATTGTGCATTCTACTTTTTTGCTCCTGCAAGAAATTTACCCCGTCATAACTTTGTTATAGAGGTGACTTCTGTTCAGCTTGATTCATTTCAGCTTTCACATCTTTCTTTTCCTTGACCTAAATGGTCAATTTTTATTCACTATTTGTACAAATGTCATTTCTTGCGAAGGCAAACCAGATCGACCCTCAGTAACCCAGGCATTTCCTCCAGATTTTCTGGATTTGGGGCACAGAAAGAATGGTTGTGTCCCTCAGCTGAAAGGAGGCAGATGTAGGAGCATTGAACAAGCACCGTATCCTTGCTTGCTTTTGCATGTGGTGCACCTGATGTCTGCGAATCCATCTACCTGTTCAGTAACCCTGTGTGCCACAGGATCCAGAATCAGCTACACACATATGGGGATTCAATCACAAACTAGAAACACATCTCACACTACTACATTTAATGACTTTAACTGAAAGAATGTCTCCAGTTATCAGTTGATGTTTAACATGGCTTTTTTGTTAATGAGTTTGAGTCTTCTACAAGACTAACTCTTCAAATCAAGAAAATTGCTTAAACTATTATTTCGGGTTCTAATGTTATAAACTCCACCAATTTTGTCAACTGAAAAAGCTGTGAGAATACTCCCTTTTTTACGACAGGCTGGTCAGCCACCAGGGTCAGACATAGAGGAGGCTTGCTAAAGCCATCAAAGATACATTGTTTGTGTAGTTGTGCCATAGTGTTCAATCTATTTGGTGTGACCTAGAGTATCCTGAGGGAGTGGGGGGGAGACAGAGGGGCAGTGTTAAGATCCGATTATTAGGACTGTTAGAGAGACGTCTCTGCCCAAATTAAGGTGCAAATGAGACCATATGCCAAAGTCAATACTGCAGATATTATTTAACAGTAAATCTGAGGTAGAGAGATAGAAAGAAATAGACAAGAGGCGGGTGGGAGAAGAGAAAGAGGGTGAGAGATGGATTAAGTAGAAAGATAGTCACCATCCCTGTGGATCCAGCAGCATCCCATTGATCCTTTCGCCCTGGGCTTCTTGGTGGTGGGTCCCACCAAACATAGAGTTCAATGGATTAATATACAGGTACACACGGGAATGCCCAAGCACAGACAGAAATCTGTGGTAATATTTTAAACTGTCTTTTGCAACAGACTGGATCTGTTGCAACACGGTGGATGGTGTGCGGTCCTCTGGTGGAAGGCCTCAGGCATGAGTCTGGGGGTGCTTCGGAGGTCTCGGATGGTCTCTGAGGGTCTCAGAGGCCCCTTCTGAGACATGACAGCTGCCTCTCATATCAGCATAGACTGAGCCAGTTTGCGTAAGGGAGAACAACTGGCGTGATAAAAGCACAATCCAATCTCTCCAGGGTTTGCTTCTCATCTGGCTCAAAACCCAGCTTGTAGCCTCCAGAGGTAGGTGTTCACCCGCTTCTGTTTTACATGGAGCAGAGGCTTCGCCACCACACACTCAAAAACTCTGCTCCTCCCCCTTGGTTGGGGGGCAGTGTGTGCAAACTTGGCCTCAGCAGATGAGCCTGTGGGCTATGGCCTCCCCCACCCCGAACCCAGCCAGAGCTGATTTTCAGGACAGCTGCTGGGTTTGGCATTCTTGTGGATACAGTCTTCTCTCCCAGCCTTGTTTACTCCTCCCCAGACCCGAGATAATTGGACAATAGTGCCACCTTTATCTTATCTCAGGTTCCTGTCAGGTAGCTTAACTCCCAGCCCAATTTCCCAAAATCCAGGAGGCCTATTCATGGTGGGATGGGCTTCAGTGGTTGCAGCTTCTTTATACAATTACCACAGTGAGCAAAATTCTTCTGTGATCTTAGCAGTGTTTAAGACAACTATAATTTTTAAGTTCCTTACAAAGGGGAGCAAGGGAAGAAATAAACAGAAGAAAAAAAATCTCTTCACTGATACTCTACAAATTTCAATGTTTTAACTGAGAGTTTATAGAGCTCTACTCCTACTTTTCTATCTGCCAAATTGTGAGAAAATAAGTTAGGTGTTTCATTAATCACTCTAAATTTTTGCATGAAAAAGTGTAGAGAATGTATTACATGTGCTAGTCAGTACTCTTGTGCACCTGAGGTTATTACTCTTAGTGTGCAAAAGAAAGGTAAAAGCAAATTGTATGGACATAACTATTGTAGTAGCTACTCAAGAGGAATGAATCTTAAATCTTACTGTTATTATTCATGACGTATCTTCTACATAATTATGTGAGGCCAATACACACAGAATTGACAGTTCACCTTTTAAATTAGAACATTATGTTCTTTCCTCAGAATTCCCATATTCCATTAGATAAATACATCTTTAATACTTCACAGTAAGGAAAACAGAGAAACCCAAACTATGGCAATAGTGTTTACATGTATGTGTCTGTGCACCTAAGCATATAAAATACATGGCTACATGTAAGGGTGTGTGTTTGTGTTTGTGCAGTTATATATATGCAAGTAATTAAAGAATGACTTCTGTTTCAAACTGTACTTTTAATGCAAATTTGTTCTTTGTATTTATTTACAGTGCTAACATAAATTCATAAATTCAACCAACTTTTTAATGTTGAATTCCAGTTTTTGGAACGATAGGACTATCTTATTTTCTATTCCAAGTATTCGGAGTAATTATAAAGTTCCATTATGCATATTTTTAGTGGGTGCAGGTGGCAAGATTTTGCTGGCTGGAGTGCAGGGAACATCCTGCACCATCACAAACATCCAGTTCCAAAGAACTCTGAAGAACCCACTGTAGGACACAGTTGAGACCTCCTCAGCGAAGGTGGTGGTATCTCTGGGAAAACGTATTTAAGAAAGACTAAAACCCTTGCTGTACAGCAAGAGCGAGAAGACTGAAATGTAGAGAAGTCAGGAATTAATTGAGCCAGGAAATAAGAGGTGGTAAGAGGGAGATCTTCTAAGTTTTTACCTTTGCTTTTTCCTGTCCTACTCTACTTTTAATTGGCCATAAATTAGACTCCCCAAGTCGAGTCTGTTTTGCCTGTGATGGTAGTTGGTAATTGATCTACCTGTCTTTATTTCAACCCATAAGCTTTTCCATCATTTTCCCTCTGTCCTGAAAGCAACTGTGTGGGTGTCTGGCAGCCCACCAAGGTAAACCCATCACAATGTTTTCATCCACTGATTAAAAAATGGAAGCATGGTTAATAAATGGTATTTTGAACTAGTAATTTAAGCCATGCTGAAATCTGTTCTTCCTGACAGCACTACAAGATTTTCCACTGAATGTAGTGGCTACAGAATTGAAGAATATTAGGTATGTTTGTCTCTTTATCAAAGATTTATACATAGTAGTGTAGTTATGATTTGTCCCAAAGTGTCTTACCTTAAGGCTAATTATTGGCATTTTTTTCTACAATTTTTATTACTAATACCTAGTAGCTGTTTAAATTACAAGCAGTTGACTGGAAATTCTAGATCTGTAAAGGAAAATGTATGGAGTTAATCACTGTTCCTTTTTCCTTAATTCAGTAAACATAGTAATTAAAGTCCTGTTTGCTGGCATAAATATCTGGAACTACAATACCAAACTTGATCTTCCTTAATAACAAATATTAAAACAACAACAACAACAACAACAAAACAACAACAGCAACAACAACAATAACAACAACAACAATAATAATAATATGTAGTAAGGAATATTTTGTGAGGCCTTTTATAAGCATACAGTAAATTGCATTCTCTACTTAAAAGTGAATATTAAATATTTTGCTAGAATTGTGTTTTCAGGGACTCTCCTGACAAACTTGTTTATTAGGTTTATGTAGAGTGAATATAACAATAAAAAAGGAACATTCTCCATATTTCTGTCACATTTTCTTGAGAAATACTACAGCAGGAAATCTCTCTTGATTTATCAGGGCCCGGCTTAAAATAAAAGCCAAAATAATTATGAGATTCAGTTAACTGAGGCAAGGAAATAGTTAACAATTGATCAAAACAAAGAAAACTAAATCAATTATTTTATAATAATTTAGAAGGTATAAGAGCTGAAAAACTAAAGCTCTCTTTTTTTATCTATGTATCATTATCTACAAAAATCTAGCTAACAATAGTCTGTATTTTATCATATCACTTTTGTAGCCTTAGAATATTGCTATGGTCCCTTTCACTTTTGAAATGTAACATCCTCTGAATATTAGACTTCTGTTGGTGGTTTTTTTGTGATCCTTAAGTTGAAAGCCATATGTGTTCAAGCTGCAAGTAGTAATAATACTGGTTTGTTTTGAACTGAGACATAATAGGTGGGGGTTTTATCTATCCCTTATTTTTGGTATTAGAAAATACTAACATTTATTTCCTATTTGCTCTTTCCCTGTTAGTCATGGGGTTTTATGCTATAAATGTTTACACTGTCTGTGCATTTCTTACATGTGTGGTGCAACCAGTTTTGTCATCTTTGTTGCTGTTCTCTGGCTTCCAAGTTGTACATTATCTTTTTGTGATAAGGAACGTGTCTGCACACAACATTGAAAACGAATGTGAGGTCATGTTATGGTTTAATTTTTTTTCCTCACTTCCTTTTCTAATACTCTTTTCTTGACCAACATTGAGATCTGCCCTGTTGTTTTCACACACCTACTTATTCTTCAGTTGTACAGGACACGTTAAAGATCATTACTGTTTTTACAGAATAAGGCTGTTTTTCTCCTGTGTATTCTGGATCTGTACTGAATTTCTCTTGCTGATATAATTAGGTCTGACCATTCACCTTCATTTTCTGTCTTCTATGTTTTAGCCAATTAACAATGAGTTTATACCTTTGCTGCATCTTAGTTTCCTCAAGTATCTCTTTGAAAACTTAAATAGACTATTATGTTCATCTTCTGCACAGACTTTTTAATTCTTTTTTAAAATAGGTCCATTCATTTTGTGGGAAATTATTTTCTTAAGAAAAAACTTGTCTCTTCCTGAGTAAAGCATATTTATTCACATGCCCAGAAATTCTATTTTCAGTCCAATCTCTACAGAAGGCCAACATAGAAATTAGGCTTTTAAATCCTCAGTTCTGTGAATCTTTCCCCAAACCTTTTTTTTAATAGGCATCACATTTCCCATAATCTAACCATCTGGGTCTGGTACTTGAAAAAACCCCAAACTATGCTACAGTTAACTTCTTGGCAGTGGCACCACCCTTCTTTTCTGAATACCATCTGATAGCTCATCTATCAAGTAACCTGTGGTTGCTGGAACCCCCTGAAAGACACTCATGATGTATCCAGTTGCAAAGAATACATTTGGTGTTGGTTCTGCTCTCTTACCTTGAATGCTCCTTCTATACTTTGATATCATGGAGGGTATCAAAATCTCCCCTGAAGTGATGCAGAAAGATTCACTACCTGAAAAAGATGTGCAAGTTGTATGTCCAAGACTTCCATGTGCTTTTGCCAAAATCCTGTTTATTTTTCCAAAACTTTCTTTTTTTTTTTTTTTTGCTTTACATCAACAGTCTTTCTACAGCTGTGTATGATATCTTCTGTCCACTTTCTTTTCAGTTCCTTTAGTCTTTGCTCTCTGTGGTGAGTTGACCTTGGCTGGACACCAAGTGCCAAGAAAACTGCTCTATCACTTTCCTCCTCAGCTGGGCAGTGGAGAGAAAATATAACAAATGGTCGAGATAAGAACAGGGAGTGATCACTCATCAGTTACTGAGGGAGGGATTATTCACCAGTTACTGTCACAGTCAAAACGAAGTTGTCTCAGATAAATTAGTTTAATTTATTACCAATCAGAGCAGAGTATGATAATGAGAAAAGAACTTCTAAATCTTTAAAACTCTTTCCCCCCACCTGTCCCTTCTTCCTGGGCTCAACTTCACGCCTGATTTTCTTTACCTCCCGCCCTGCAGTGATGCAGAGATGAGGAATGGGGGTTCTCATTTTCCTCTCTTCTCGCTGGCTGCAATTGGCATTGTGCAGCATTTTTTTCCTTTTCTTAGATACATTATCTCAGCACTGGAATGCCATTGCCAATCGGCTTGGCCTTGGGCAGCAGTGGGTCCATCTTGGAGTCAATACTGGCTCTGTTGGACATAGAGTAAGCTTCTGGCAGCTTCTCACAGAAGTCAGCCCTGTAGGCACGTTGCTACCAAAGCCTTGCCATGCAAACAATACAGTATCTCTGTGATAAATGACTATATAATCAGAGCACAGATGATTTCAGTACCCAGGGCTCTGCGTTCTGAAGACATCACAAACGAATTCTCTTGTTGTCCAACTTTTGTTCAAACTTTGCCATGTTCTTGTATACTGAATGCTTTTCCTAACAACAACTATCCAATTAGTTAATGGAGTTCATTCATCTCTTGCAACTTGCTCTAGTGGATCTGTTTACTGAACACAGGTTTTATTCAAACTTTAACAATGTGGGGGGAAAAAAGGATATTTTTTCCTGCAGTCAGAAATGGCAATACTATACAATATTTGAGTTCTGGTGGATCAGAATTAAATAAGGTATAATCTTGTGGCAGGCCAGGTGGCTTAGCAGCTGTTCAGAGTATTGTGGAATGGGAAGGTTGGTTTGAAAGCAACCTCATCCATCTTTCTCTCACCCATTCACTTGGCTGGGAAAGCTCAGCCCTGCTGATATTGTGAAGGTGATACAGTTATGTGGCCTGACCTTGGCTCCTCTGCATGATGAGGGATATAAGTAGAGGAGCTGGGGAAATGACAGCTGCTGAAGGTATGGGTACCTCCTGCTGGTCAACTGATAAAGTAACATAGACGTTACTTGCCTGCTGATTTTCTTGCTGTGTTTATTTTTCGTAGTGACTACAACATACACACAATTATTTGCTCACACTGCAATCCAATGACATGTATACATTGGCAGATGCAGACAAACCTGGGGTTGTACTGCCCATGCTATGCAGGCAGTTAAAATGAGAAATGGAAAAAACTGAGCTTTTATGTTGTTAGATACAATATCATTTTGTTTGTGATAACTTTTTTAAAATAGTACAGGTTCTAACCTCTAAACATAATTCTAAAGGAATATATGCAGCCTTTTTGAAATGTACTTGACTCATTTTTGCCTTTAGTTTACAGCCCCACAAACAGATCACTTTGGAGTTAAAAACTGCACAGTGCTGGAAGTTCAAACCAGAAAGTGTGTCTTAGGTGGGTTTTAGAGGAAAATAGGAGTCAGTTTATTGAGAAAATGATTGAATTTGTACCTAGTGTAAAAAGAAGGAAAAGGGAAGAACTGAGGTTTGAGTAAATACAGTATTAGTCCTTCCTGACACCGGCCAAGATAAGTCAAAAATAAACTTTGCTGATCTCCTGTCTGGAGACAGAAATAACATCTGTAGTCTCCCTTTCCAGTATGGCGATAAAAATAGCTGCAATTTAAAGATATAACTATGCTTACTAAGACCATGCAGTGGATTTGGTTGTTTGTTTCTGCATTCCCATTCTTGCATATAAGAAGAATCACAGCATAACCAGTATACGCCACATTCAGTGACTCCAGCTGGGGTCCTGTCAGACCAGAGTAGAGGGTGAGACTCACCTCCCTCAACCTGCTGGCCACAGTTCTTCTTATGCATCCCAGGATATGCCTGTCCTTCTGGGCTGTGAGCACACATTGCCAGCTCATTTCTAGTTTTTCTTCCACCAGGGTTTCCAAGTCCTTCTTCTCAGTTGTGCTCTCAATCCGTTCATCCCCTAGGCAATAGTGATACTGGGGATTGCCCTCCCTCAGGTTCAGGGCCTTTTTCTTGGCCTTGTCGAACTTCATGAACTTTCACGTGGGCCCAGTCCTCAAGCCTGTGAAAGTTCCTCTGGATGTTTTCCCTTTCCTTCAGCATTATGAACTGTGCCACCCAGTTTGGTGTCACCTGCAGACTTGCTTCAATCCCACTGTCTATGCCACTGATAAAGATGTTAAATGATAGTGGTCCCAGTACAGACCCCTGAGGGACATCAGTCATCACAGTTTTCCACTTAGATATTGAGCCACTCACTGTAAGTTTTCATATACAGCCATCCAACTGATGCTGTATCCACCTCAAAGTCCATTCATCACATCCATCTCTTCCCAATTTAGTGGAAGGAATGTTATGGGGGACCATATCAAAGGCCTTACAGAAGTCCAAGTAGATGAGGTTTTTAGCTCTCCTCTTGTCCACTGTTGGAGTCACTCCT
Source organism: Amblyornis subalaris (assembly GCA_018881555.1). Lineage (NCBI taxonomy): Eukaryota > Metazoa > Chordata > Aves > Passeriformes > Ptilonorhynchidae > Amblyornis > Amblyornis subalaris. Next base: position 22,153,468 of record JACAXG010000001.1, read on the forward strand.
TCAGGACACTAAATTAGTCAGGCATGATTTGTCCCTGGTGAAGCCATGTTGACTGTCTCTAATCCCCCTCCTGTCTTCCATATGTTTTAACAGGTCTTCCCAGAGGATCTGTTCCAAGGTTTTACTGGACACAGAGGTGAGTCTGACTGGCAGGTAGTTGCCAGGGTCAATAATTATGAATAATGAATATGAATAACAGTGTTTCCAACCATACTACCCTACCATGCTGGTGCCTCCTTAATTCAAGGCATCAGGGAGGACACAAAATGTGGTGGCCACATACACACATACACACACACACACAAACACACACAAACACACACAAACACACACACGGACTAATTACAAATAAATGATACTTAAGGCCTGTGAGTATACGTAGGGCAGATCGGCTTCCACAGCAGGAATGTCTTCCTTCCCTAAGCAGATCTAGCAGAGAGGGTTTGTCATTAACAAATGACTTATCAGCAAGTGCCATTACTAAGCTAGCTGATGCTCTGTTTCAACAACTGTTCATTATTTCAAAGATGACAAGGGGAAAACTTTAGAAATGTTAGTATGAACAGATAAAACGACCACATCTGCCTGAATGGTCATGAAGGTCAGCAGAGAAATATCACTCAATAGATAAATTTCTTAAATGTTCTCTATTTAAATCGTCTCCCTACAATCTGTTATTTTTAAATGGAAAAGATAATACTAATGCAACATCTGTCAGATCGACAGTGTTAGTATTTGTTTTGTAGCTGCCCTTTATTTGTCTTTTGCATAACCTCTGGAGATCTTTGCTTTAAACTTTTTTTGGTTTATTTACTGCTGTAATGCATCTATTCATTATATATGTCAACAAATTTAGTATTTCCAACGCTTGTAGAACTATGGGAAGATTTCATTCATTTTCAAAGAATTGTTGGAATCAGAGAAGGAAAGAAAGCAGGAAGAGAGAAAAATGAGAAAGGTAACCCTTGTTGGAGATCTCCTCTTTCTTTACTCTTCATCCAGAACCAATCTGATTTCACTGAAAACTTTGCTCCCAGCCCTTCTAAAGACATCTTTGTGTGTTTCTTGTGTCTGGGGAAGAAACAAACCCCTTTTACACTGTTGTAATTTCTTTATGATCTAAATTTTAATAAGACAAAGCCATACCAGTGCAAAACAGGGACATCTTCACTTTTGACACCAGATCATTTTTGCTCAACCAAATAAAAATGTCCTGATGCAGTACCTAGAACAAAATGAGATATTGAGAAAATGTCTCATCTATCTTGCTCTAACTGAATATAGAGGCCAAAACTTCAGTAACATATAAGAGTTTGTCCTGCCTAATAGCTTGAATAGTTGTCATATTAGTGCAAAAACTAATTGTAGTCTAGCACCTGCCTGTAGCCATATAGATAAGTTAGATGAGCATAGGTAATGTATGAACTGTGGCTGAGGAATCTGGGTCATGTAATGGGCTGTGGAGTACATAGGAAAAATTAATGTCATCTGCCATGTCAGAGCATGAAAGAAATAAAGCAAAAAAAACCTTCAGAAAAAGCTTTCAGACATTTTGTTGTAAAGGATCTATGCGTTTAATCATCATTTACTTACCATTTTATAGGAAATGGGTTTGTCTTCCCTTTAGTTGCAATAGCTCCTAAGAAAAAGAAAAATAAATCACTACTAAACACTTTTACATTTTGTGTTTACTTGTTAGTTTTTAGTCTGAAATTTCTGAACTTGAAACAGTTTTATTGCTTCAAGCTCTGCAACAAAGCAGAACTGTTTATCGTATCACTGTCAGTGTCCTCCAGGCCCCAGGGTTTCATTTTGTAAATTGAGTCTGGCTTACTGTGGTAATTCTCAGAAAGCAAATTAGAATTTATTCTTAATACACAAGGAAAAGAAAATAAAATAAACCTTTACTGTTATGAAGGCATATTAGGTAAATATTTTAATGCAATGCAGCACTGTAGTCAAATTTGATGATACCAATATTTCAAAAATGGAAAGAAGTAATATGTTTGTTATTTTTACTTCTGAAAGTTTGCTCTAGACAAATGTTTCATCTCAATATCAAATCATAAGTTGCACTGATGCCTACGGTGTTATACTTCAAAAAATTTCTGAAAAAATAATAACTATACTAGAAAGAACTGTATAAGAGAAACTCAGGTACTGAATTTTACTTTTTACATTGAACCCTCCTGTACTCTGAAAGGTGAGTTCATATTGAAGTGAATTGAATTGAAAAAATGAATTTATGATTTTTTAGATAACTCCCCAGCAAAAGACAAATTCACATGTTAATCATAGGCGATGACTGAAGTTGTGTTTTAAGAATCAGAACTAACTCGGGAACACAAATGATTTTCAAAAAGAGAATTGGAAATACCTTCCAATGAGAGCAATATCAGTATTTTGTTCTGAATTGGTGAAAATGAAGGAATATCCATTTGAACTATAATTCATCCTTGTGTTCTAAGCAATAAAAACCTAGACCGAAAAAATATTATCATTATTGGATAGGTTTTGGCAATGCAGTTATATCTCATTGATGTTTTTAGTTAGAGTAAATTATAATTTTAAAGCTTAAATCCACTGTATGTTGTACCGACGCAGTTGTAAATCCCTTTTAAGCCTTATCAGTTGTCTTATCTTCCCACTCCCAATTTATAATGCATATCAAAATAAAAGTATCATTAGCAACAGTGTTATTGTCTATTTTGACCAAATATTAAATACAGACACAGAGAATAAAATTTCTAAGACATCAGTTTTGAAGTTCATAGACAAGGTGTGGAAAGGTAATGCCAAAAATTTGTGCTAAATACCTAAATTGGTTCCTACTACAGTTTCTCTCAGATAGTCCCATGGATCATCCTGTATTGAGCAGCCTGTGCTTTATTAATCTGGCTGCCTTACAGCATGAGAATCTGAGGAACTTTATACAGCTCTCTATAACAATCAACTAACCTCTCTTTCCTACATCTGCTCTTTCCAAGTTTGAAATTGTCTCTCACATTATCAATCTTTTTCACTCCTGCTGAACAAAGTCACATTTTTCCCCTAGTGTATATGTCCAGATAGCATATAAACTTTTCCTTTTTTTTCCCCCCATCACTTGCTCATACACTGTTAATAAAATGGATGTAAATTTTGCTTTGCTTTTCACCGTTGTACTATGAACTGCCCAAGTCATTCAACAGGTCCATAATATTCTGACCCCCATGATAAAGGTGGCTCATCTCTTCATTAATCCCTTCAAGCTCAAACAGGAGTGTCAAAATCACTACAGAAACCTTTTGTTTGTGTTAGTCTTTCACAAACTCTGACATAAGCTTCAGGCATGTCTGTTCCTGTGAAAATTCATCAAATGTCAAAAGTTTGTTCGTCTCTGGTAAGCATCCCTTAGCAAAGAGCTGTCTCATTGCAGCTCTGCCAGCTTCTGCTTCTTCACCACAGTCACAGAAATCAGAGTTTCCAGGCGACAGTGACATCAGTAAGCATTAGGAAAATACTAAATGGTCAGTTGTGACTGATTTGTTTGGTAAATATGCAGACAAAATGAGATCCAGTCTTCATTTGTAGAAGAATATTTTCATCAGAAGTTTTAGGGGCAACTAAAGCAATAGCTTTACAACATATCTCATATTGTCAAGGTGTTTCCAAACATGCATTAATTAACACAGCTGAGAGTGAGACTGTGATACTGTTCTGGTTTAATGGCTCGACTCAAGTTTCTTGATTCTTCCATCATCTTTCCAGAGTAATCTAGCCTGTACTTCCTTACAAGATGTTTCTTGAGAACTACTGAAATATTTTCTTGTGGTTCTCTTGATTATAGGTAGTATAGGCAGGTTTCTGCTATAAATTGTGTGGCAAACTTTTTAGTGTGACATTGTTAATATGATAAAAGAGTCTTAACATCAGGGTAGTCCTCTTTGTTTTCATTAAGGAAGACGTAACAAAAAAGTCAGATTTGCAAGGTATTTGGAAGTCTAAAATACAGCTAAGCCCCTAAATCCCAAAGATACCAAAGTAAATTCAGTAACAAAGTATTTTCAAAATAGTCAGTGGCATTTACTCAATTTGGCAATTAATCATGCTCAGCATATATCATTCCTACATATGAATAAACAGTGTTTGTTGCTGTTACCCTCCCAAAATGAAATGTACGAAAATGTATTCAATGCATTTTGGCAATAATATTTTTTCCATTTTAAGGTGAAACTGAAGTTTCTCTGATAACTCGGAAGAAAAACTCACCAATTACTGAGTCATGTAGTCTCACCGTGTGGCAATCCTAACTCTCGTGACTTTTTCCCTAGGAAACAGTTTCACCATTTTTAAGAGAACAGGGTAAATAGATGACCTTACTGTGATATAAAGATGAGGGGTATCTGGCTGAGGAAATGGTTTTAAAAAATTCTGGACTGTATAAACTGATTCATTTGGCTTGCTTGACAGACTTAATATGAAACTGCAGCATCATGAGCAGAAACACTGTGAACTCCCAAGACCACAGAAGTTAACAGCAAAATATCTTTTCATGAAATCAGTCACGGGATGTGATATGTCCAGAACTGGATATAGGAGTAGCAGAACTGGATGCCTGGCACTGAGCTAAGTATAATGATAATTGTCTTTGACTGTAAATAGATGGATTAACCAAAAGGAAGGAAAAGAAAGCAACAACAACAATAAAAGGTAAGCATATTTTAAGCTGAAGTGAATATTTGGCTCTTCCTAATTTTGTTTTTCAGGGCCATAAGAAAAAAACCCAACTAAAGCAGAGAATGAAGTTCAGTAAAATATGGCATTACACAAAATATAAGATTGATCATGACATGAGGAAGTATTTTAACTGACTCTTTGCTATGACTATGAAGAAAAGTAATTGTTATTAATTCATGGAAGCCATTGCAAATAAAGGCAAATATACTTTGCAACAATCTCAATGATCCAAGATGTTACCATTTGCATCATCTCTCCTCTTCCTTATCCATTTTCAATAAGGATAGGTTCTTGTGTTCTGATTAATAGATCTATGTTATACTTTTCTTCATTACGTTTCCAACAGTCTTAGGATAAACTTGGCCTGAAAAAATACACATTCTGATTACTCTTACATCAGATTTTTACCATCTTGTTGAAGTAAAATAGTTCTTTTCTAAGTGAAAAACACTGAAATAAAGCAGTCCAATATCTTGGAAAGCAAAATGAAAGACTAAAATGAGTAAAGTAAGCAGACACTTTTAACCTTTTGGATTTAATGTGTACACAATTTATTACCAATTTCATTTCCATCTTTAAGCACTTTGTCTTGAAGTACTTTGAATACTTTGAAGTATTGACTTCAAAGTCAATACTTTCAAGTATGGATATATGAAAAGTTATGTTTTATCAATAATTAATACCAGCTGAACAATCTGATCATTATTTTTAGACACAAGCAGTTTAGAATTTATTAGTATAAAGCTGGAGGTGTTGTGTTTCCATCTGTCTTCAAGTGTAAAACAGCTACTTTGATGTTCCTTTTACATTTGGCATTGTTTTCAATTTACATATCTTGCAGGGCATCCCAGAAAATCAGCCAGATGACTTACATATCCACATCTAAAGCAATAGCACAGCTTTTATATTTTAGCCCAAAGTGGTCTTTTATTTCCCTTCACAGTATTTTGGTGTACTGCACTGATTTTAACACTCTCTGAAGTCTAACTAGAGGAGGTAATTTTTCAATTTTTTTCATTGTTTCCGATAGACTCAGAAGTGTTGCAAAGGGTTAAATTATCCTCATCTGGTATTAAACTTTTTTTTTTTCTTTTCAACTGTTGGATCCCGGATCTGTTTGTCAGCTCTACCTCAACAACTGTTTGAGTTGTAGAAACAAAGTAATGTAAAAAAGCTGTAAATCACTTAGTCCTTTGGGTTTTTCTTGTTTTTTGCTCTCCTTCAAAAATAACATCTCCCACAACATTTATTAAGGGCCAAAGTGCTTACTGCTTGCGACAATTGCTTTATCCTAGCAGAATGAAAAGAACATCTGTTATGGCAGGTAGGCACTAATATGTGCCATGTCATCAAGCCTGAAGTAAAAAGGCAAAAAGCTTTCTTTTTTACATAAAAAAAAAAAAAAAAAAGGTTGGTGATGGTTTACAAGGAATTCACTAAGTGCAAGTATTTCTGCTTCTGGTGGCTGTCATATTGGCAGTCAAGTAAGGGGATGTGAAAGTGTGTCATGTCAGTCCAGGTAATGTTGGGCTGTCGTGACACCCTGCCAGAGAGGTTGGAGATTCATTGCAGATTCACTTATTTACTGAATCACCTGTAGGAATAAATTATTATTACCCCTATTCTTACTTTATAAATGCCTTTAATATATCCATTGCACATGTACTTACCACTGTTTTGTTTGCTTAGCATGAGAAATACGCCGTTGTTTATAATTCTTTCAAAACTTATTATCTCTTTACTTTGCACTAAAAAAACCCAACTCAAAAACAACCAACCAAACAAAATCGAACAAAAAAGCCTCAAACAAAACCCCACAAAAGGTAGCTCCTGCTGGCACATACTACATGTACACAATACCCAAATATCACTACACTGCAGAACTAGCTATAGTAATCGATATATTTTAGGGGTGATATCACTCCTGATTCAGGACTGGCTCAGCGGGTGTGAAATATGAAATAAAATTTGCCCAAGAATGAATTCTCATAAATAAAAAGCATCTACTTACTCTGGGCTCTTTCTCTCTAATGAAATAACAACAGGACTTTTCTCTATTTTCCCCTTATAAGTACACGTTCCTACAGAAGTGTAATTATCCCGGCACTAAATCCTCAGGAGATGGTACTTGCTGAGGATTCTTAAGAAAGTCTGTTGCAAATCAGTGGCACTTTTCAGCTAATAAATAGTTATCTATCTATCTATCTATCCATCTATCTAAGTTTCTCTGAGAATTTCTTCAGGCAATTCATAATTTCCTCTGTGACCCTTTATGAAGAAAGGGGAATGTGACAGTTTCTGTCTGATAGTCTGTGTAACTGGAAGAGACTAAAGGATGTTCAAAGAGACATGGATTTTTTACTATTGATATTCTTTATTCAAGATATGTCTAATATTTGGCATCATTCTATGATTTTAAACCAGAAATTTATTTTCTCTTTCAAATAAGACAATTTGATTTCATTTCATTTCATTTCATTTCATTTCATTTCATTTCATTTCATTTCATTTCATTTTTTCTCCAGACAGTTGTTTCCCTGAGTTGCAGAGAACCTGATCCTTGAAGAACCTGGAACATCCTCCTTCTCAGATAGAGAGAAAAAGGAAAGGTGCAAAGACTCATGGTCTGAGAATAATAGGAACTCCCCTGAAAATTGGAACAAATTATGTTACATGTGTGGACTATTGATTGGTATAATTAGGAAGAGTATCTATACTGAATAGTAAGACCACATAGCAAGAGAAAAACCTGAGGATCATAGGTCATGGGCAGCCTTTCATAACCTGGTTAATCCATGGAAAATAGATGCATCAGGCTATGAAATGGTAGACAACTAGCCCAGGGTTCCTTCACTGTTCTGAGTTTGGGCACTTCATAAAAGAAATTAACTTTGGACTTCAAGAAGAATCATGTCCAACCAAATGATACAGTGATACCTAAAAGCACAAGAACAAAAGAGAAGTGCAATGGTGAGACCCTGGGACCCTTGGAGGTGAAGAAATATGAAGACTTGGAATCTGAGAAAGCAGAGCTTGAGAAGAAAGTCTGAAATCATAAGACAGGTAACTTGTGTAAATCTGTGTGGTAATGATATTTCAGCAATTGAACTCTTCTGAATGGAACACCCAACAGAAGTGATGCAAAGGTGAGGTGGTGGGTTGACCTGAAGCCAGACTAGGTATGACATGAGCAAGAAATTGTCAGTTCACCTCAATGTAGGACGCCAGTGATGAAACCTACTCGAGATAAATTTCATGAAATTGCGAAAAGGGGTGCTTTCTGAATCTGAATCTGAATCTGAATTTGGAGGTGGGTAGTTGAACAGCAGCAGAAATAGGTGTTGGGGCCCAGCACTCAAATAAAATTTCTCAGTACTTAAAATCTAAGCAGGTCAATGATTCTGAATCAATGTAACTAAAACAATATTTTTTTCTGAATACATATGATTAAATCAACATTGGTTCAAGCCTGCTACATTTGTACAATGCCCGGTAGGAGAAATACTTGGCTTCTGAGAACATTCACTGCAATTAACAAAAACCAATATGCTAAATGTATCATGGGTATTAATCGTCTGTTCCATATGTGAAAAGCATATGCTGTTTCTGTTACTCAATTTAAGTCCCTAAATTTAATTGTATATGTAAAGTAAACAAAACAAAGATTAAAGGAAGTTGATATAGTAATTGTGATTTGACTATACATCTATTAAATGTATTGGTTTTAGATAAAATACAAATGAAATTCATGTGAGTCTTCTTCTAAAAAAAAAGAAACATTGTGAAAATAACTGCAAAACCCTGAAGGTTTTGATCCTTAGTGTTCACTTTTGGATCAGTAATATTGAATGTAAGAAATTCCTTCAAATGCCTCTCACCTGTTCTACAATTGGCTATGGCAATCTGTCTTGCTGTCCCTGTCATCAAGAGTGTCTGGATTAGCTCTGACGTTATCGATCTTTCACATTTTAATTTTTTTAACTTCACAGAATGTTAAAGGAACTTTTGCTAGTGACCTAGCAGTATCATATCAAGAGTCTTATTACCATAAGTAATATTTGACAACTGTGGAGAAACAACAGAATTACAAGGATGGCCAAAGATGTCAAAATATTCTACAAAAGAAGAATAATGCAATTACTACCTATGTCACAGTGAGCGTGTTTGGAATTAACTGAGGCTGTTAATCCCTAGAGATGAAATTGTTGCAATATTGAACTAAACTCACAGTGAGGTCCAAAAAGATGAAATATCTCTGTCCTCAGTTTCCAATGGTTAGGAATAAATGTGATAAAGATTATCTGAAATTAACAGAAAAATTAATACTTAATAACTTTTATATATGCAAAGTGCTCTGACTTCTAGGTATAAATCCTCTTAAATTAGTAGAGAGCAATAGAAATAGACTCTTAAGAGTGTATTTGCATTGCATTTCTCATTTTGATCAAGTTGTCTTTTCCAACCAAACCTGTCAATTGTCCCTCTGCTTTGCTTTACATGGTAGATGACTTTGGTTTGCAGAAACCGTTTTCTTTTCCTTATTCTTTTTTCTTTTTCTTTTTCTTTTTCTTTTTCTTTTTCTTTTTCTTTTTCTTTTTCTTTTTCTTTTTCTTTTTCTTTTTCTTCTTTTTCCTTTTCCTTTTCCTTTTCCTTTTCCTTTTCCTTTTCCTTTTCCTTTCTTTTTTCTTTTTTCTTTTTCTCTTTTTCTTTCTTTTCTTTCTCTTTCTCTTTCTCTTTCTTTTCTTTCTCTTTTATCTTTCTTTCTTTCTTTCTCTTTTTCTCTCTTTCTCTCTTTCTCTCTCTTTCTTTGTTCTTTTCTTTCTTTCTTTCTTTCTTTCTTTCTCTTTTCTTCTTTCCTTCTTTCTTTCCTTTTTTCTTTTTCTTTCCTAGAATACGTGGTGCAGAACAGCACTCCCAGAGGCCGCAAGCAGGCATGGTGCTGGCTGTACCACCCTGCATCCTGTCTGATGTTAAGCTTCCAGCTAAGCTCAGAGTGTGGATATCCTTACAGTAGAGGAAATACTCACTATTTTACTATACTAATATGTTCCCAAAATATGACAACATTTGCTAACAGAGACAAAGCCCTAACTTCCATGAAGACAAGACCAGCAATTGCGGTTAGCCACTAGAAGGAAAAACTAGAAGGAAAAAAAGATGTGGACCTGATCTGTCCTGCGAGTATTGAATAGAAGGTGGCACTACTGCTTAGGTGTTCAGACAGAATACACTTGGGGTTAGAGTATCACCCACCTAGGTACATAAGTAGTTGAAAGAAGAGAAACACATAAAAAGTCCTAACAGGGGTATTTTGTATACTTTTGAGCAAGTTCCTCATTACATATAACACTGTACTGGGGCCTACAAAATGTTTAATGATTTTTTAAAAATATTTTTATTTTCATACTGCTCCCTCGCTAAACATCTAGAGAACTTAAGGTATCTTCTGATCTTTCCCTAGAAGGTAACATGCTTCCAAACCATCCTTTCTTTTGGGGGTAGTTCCATGCCCCCACCTTGTCCAGATTTATGAGATGTTTTAGGTTTCTGATATGTAAAAGAAATGAGCAGCTTAGAAGTCCATGTGCTAACATGTAGAAACCTGGTATTGTCAAGCTTTTATATATATTAGTGATGGGAAAATTGAAGCAGTGAATTATCCTTTTATATTTTTAATGTGTTTACAATCATGAAAAATGTTGCATTATGATACATCTTACTGTAAGACGAAATATCAACTTTTGAGGAGAAGAAAATCTTGTTAATAAAAAATGAGAAAAATTATGCTATATCTAAATCAACTACCTACATAATATATTAAGCTCTGCCATAAAACCTTGATAAACAGTAAAGGTAGAAATGTTTCCAGTTAAAAGCTTTATCAAAAGCCCCGGGGCTTCTTGTGGAAACAAAACCCCAAACTGATTGCATTAAACTTTTGATAAAGGATAAAATACAGTACAAATGCATAAATCACCTTGTTAGTACAAACTGAAGTATAAAATACTGGAAGAAACCCCTTCAGGTCTGAATAAATAAGACATTTTCTGAAAGATAGTTTTTATTTTTGACATTACAAAGCCACAGTAAAACAGTTATTCCTAAAGAAACTCTCTTAAGATATGAAGGAAGCTACTGCTTATTTAGATGTACAAAAGCATTTATTAAGATATCTTTTCCTATCAATTTGTTCCTGCAGGTGAACATGAATAAACATACACAATCTACTTAATTTTATGGACATACTGTTAAAACATTGTAACAAAGTATGCATGCGAAATAATTACGGCCTTAGCTTGCTTTGAAAGGGATGGGTTTCTTTTCTTGCTTTCTCATAGCTACACATGAAGTAAATAAACGGTTTTAAAATGGGACAAAATATGAAATCAAGTATCGTTGTAAATTGGAAAACAAATTTCTTCAAATTATGACTGAGAAGCTAGTTTACAGGGTCAAACCTTGAGTTCCAGAGCCTGGTCCTCCTCCTGCATTATTAACAACCTCATTATTATTTCTGTAAGGATAGTACATTTGTTTATTTATAGAGTTTGTAGATGATTTTAATCATAAATTGCAAGTCCAAACACAACCTATAACCAAATTTTGTGCCTCAAACCCATGTTAGCATGCTTTCATATGAATATATACCTATCCTAAGCATATGCACCCTTTCATCTGCAATTCACTTGTTTTATAGGCATTAATGCAATGGGTGAAATCTCCATACTTAGGTACTGCACTGATAGAAATAATAGACTAATAACCCCTTTTAACAGTAGTCATTTCTGGGAGCTAATGATCCCTTTCCTTGGAGGAAACAATCTCTTACCAAGTCTGTCACGGTCTTGAATGATTGCAACTTCAGATCACTGTTAAACACTAATGAATTTACCAATTGCTGCACTAACTTCTTTTTTTTTTTTTCAATTGCTTCTATAACTCCTCTGCCATCCTTTCATCCTGGATATTCCTAACAAACTGTTGGAGGAAGGTGGGTAATTTTTAAAATAACTCAATAAACAGTGGAACAGCAACATTCTCTGTTTACAATATGGCGCTTCCCAATGTTTCTGTCTGCTGTCAGACTAAGCTGGGTTAGACAGAGCTTAGTTATGAAATAGCAGAACAGTGTTCAGTCCCTTTGGCCATGGAGTGTTGGTTTGCCTCCTTTCTTTTTGTTTTGTTTGGTTTTGTTTTATTTTTTCCCTCTAAATTTTGCAAAGTCTTTCCAGAAAGGGAAACTGATGATCTCACTTATTATTTGTGCTAAGGATCGGATTCTAAAACCTCAAAAATTAGATTCTTCAGGGATGACAATGCATACCATGAGTTAAAATGCATGAAATTTAATATAGCTTCATGTCACTCCACTGGTCTCTTACTTAATGGTGTAAATTTGGCACAAAGTACCGGTCTTACTATTATGTTTACAGGGATTTTTCAGAAGATGTTTTTTCTCTCTTTCTGCATGCACATAGTTGCCTGTTTATTTAACTAGTTTCTATTGTTATTTCTGAACTTGTGGGAAATTTTTAAATATAGAAAGGAAAAAAAGAGAAGAAGAAAACCAATATCTGAAGAAGATTCATGTTAGAGTCTTCATGGTTTTTACTAATACAGGTAGCTGACACTTAAGCACAACCCCTTGGAAATCTGTTATTGCTGCTAGTAAAATACAGTAAGAACATTTGTCATAGCTGTCCATTGCTAGCTCTTCAGCCATTTGGGAATTAGATGTTCTAGGATGGAGTTAGTCTGGTGTTTTTCTATAAGCTGTAGGCTTTTTTTTTTTTTTTAAATATTAAATCTATTGCTCAGTTTAGTTCTGCTTTGCTTGTGATAGTCTGCTATATGCCCTGCCATGCTCTTTCATTTTCACCCTGTTGGGACTTCCTGGTGGGAGATGTGCTCAAATATTACATATGCTTGCTACATTTGAATGGCTTAGATTTGTTGACATCCTTTAAACCAGGCGAGCAGTGTGTGTGTAGAGGGATCATTTTATGGAAAATTGCACTTCCTATGATGCAGTGCTGCATGTCTTGAGCAGTGGTCATCACAAGTATTCAAGCAAGTCTAAATAGATCTCCAGAATCTCAGGATATTAAACTTGTGTTTCCTATGTATTTTGTTAGGGTTCTGATGAAAACAAACAAACAAAAAACCCAAACCATCCAACCAGGACAACCGACCACACAACAAAGAAAGCTAACAATCACACAGCTTTTCAGTGAAGAAAAGAAAATTTAAATCTGTTGAAAAACATCCACAGCGGATAATGCATATTGATAAGAGTAAACCAAAAATAATGCTTCTCTTTTTTCCTCACCATTAGACAAATGGAATTCTGAGCAACCATAAAGTCCAAGAGTTGAGCATAAACACTCCAGTATAATAGTTCACACCCTTTTGTGTGAGATATAAAACTGTTGTTTTGGAGAATTTGCATGCAGAGACAGTGAATCAATTCTATTACACTACAACATCACATTTTTATTCTTTTGCTGTATACATTACAGCATACAGAACAACAACAAAAAAAATTATCTCACTCCCATCTCACAGAATTTTTAAACACAGGTACAAGCCAACACATTAATTATAGAATTATAAAATTGGTATTAATCTTGTCTTTTTCTAATATAGATCCTTTTTTTTTTATTGCCACAAGTTGCCATAAATTGCTCATTAAACTTCAAGCATTGCAATGCAATGCTTGCTACCATTTATAGGCAAAGCTCTCCAAAGTATAATTAGAGGGAGTATTATGACACAGAACAATGCAGACAATTATTTCTGAAGTTTATTAATGCTAATTAGCATATGGCATCTACGACAGCTGCTGATACTTCATTGCTAAATACTGAGGGACTAATTAGTGTTTGATGTTAATTAGCTTCTTTTGCATGTGCATTGTCCTTAGATGCATATGCACTGTCACCACTGGGCTATTAAAAATCTGGCCTAAGCCTTCTTGCAGTGACAGGATACAGCATTTAGATTTTGCAGACTGTACGATAAAGCTCTCTAATGCCCCCTTAATAGCCACTATACGAGTTTTAACAAGGCAAACTCACAAATTCCCATTGCAGTACATCAGAAAATTTATTTTAAACGTATCTGAATAGTGTATAAATTGCTTAAAACTGACAGTTTCTAGCACTTTTATTGATAGAAATAGCAGCCTGAGAGATTAAAAACCATCATATCTAACAAACTAAAGAAGAGAGAAACAGAATTGTACAGGCTTATGCAATACTATATGCTATTTAATCTCTTTCATTCTGATTATAGATAATCTTCTTCTTATTTCCTATGGAGATCCCTGGTCTCCATGTATTATCATCTCTATCTTACAAAACTTTTTTGGAAGTTGCAATGTTCTTCTAAAGAAAAGAAAACAATTAAGTCGTCACCAGCTAGAAATCAGGAAATAAGCATATCTTGTTTCTTTCTTAACAGATTATTGTGGCTTTACAGAAGACCATATTTTTTCCCAGGGCATACTAGCATTCCAATGAGAATTCCCCATGTCGATCATAAAGAACCTTTATTCGGTAGTTAATAAGAATCGGCTTTAGTGTGGCCATTTTCCTATATAATTAAAGAATATTCATTTCCTTAAACAGTGAGAAAGGGGCATAAAAGATTAGATCACAGAGGAAAAAGACAAGTCAAAAAAGCAAAGTTTGCTAGTTAAGCCTTTTGTGTTCATTGATGTTGCTCTCTACTTCACTATGACAGTAAGAGTCTTGGGTGAAACCAGAAAGAAAGAGGAGATGTGACAAAAGACAGGGGCCAGCACACAAGTTGTTAAAAGAGAAATAAAAAAAAAAAAAGGAAAAAAACCAAACCAAAACAAAAAAAGGATGGTAACATGGGACTGAAAGGTGAGGAATATGTGAGGGTGGTGACAAGAAGCAGTGGAGAGTTTCAAAATTATGAAGATTGAAGCTTATTGTCCTCCTCAATATGATTTTGAGCTTGGTCTTCTTTCCCACTCAGTTTCTAGACCTAGATAAAAACCTTTGTTTTATGAAATAATTTTAACATGACAGCTACCTTGTCAGATATTGTCAGTCTTTAACTGACTTAACATTGTAAGCAGATTTTACGCAGCAGCAGCAAGTGCCTTGGCTATGCAGGGATAGTTAACACTAGTTCATTACACAGAAAGGATTTCTTTCAAACAGCTTGGTCTATCCTGATGCTTAACATTTTTGGGATTAAGAAGCCCGATTAAGAAAATACATATTAAATATTTATGATGCCTGTGTTTTGAGTGAAATTCAAAGCCTTTGAGATTTGTTGAAGACACAGTATAAAAAACGGTAAAATTTTACGAGCTCCATGACTGAAATATCAGTTCAGTTACAGGTGGATAACCAGTTCTTTGATAAAAAATTACTTTTTTACTGAAATTCAAAATAAATAAAAGTAAATTGAAATAGTGGTCAATGGTGTCCATAGCAAGGATGGATGACTCTCTTGATATGATTGAAAAAGCAAAATGCCAATAATAACAAAGAGTGGTCTCTTCCAATGATATTCAATTTGAAAATCTAGCAAAAATAACACAGGGAGTAAATATAACGGCATGACCACAACAAAGAGAATGTGAACAGGAAAGACACAAGAAATGCAGTAGATCAGCTCTGCACCTAAATACTACAGATAGAAAGGACTTAACACTATTTGCCTCTTCATATGTTCTCATATTAATTCCTCCCAGGAAAATTAGACAGTGTTGTAGTATAAGAGAAATGGTCTGTTAGCCCAAAGCCAAAGTGGCATATCTGTTTTCAGCTGTACTCTGGTGTATACAATAACATGTTGCCATAAACAATAATAACTATGCTGAAAGCATTAAAGGGATAACATTTAGAGGGCTTTACAGGGTAAGCATATCCCCACAGAAAAATTGTAACTAGGCAAATAAATAGCAGACTGCAAAGGATAGAATTCATAACAGTCCCAGGGAAAAGAGCCCTGCTTACCAGATAATCATATCATACTTTAAGGCTAACCAAAATTTTGACTGAGTAAGAAAAGACTAGATTAATACAGGAGTATCCTCCATGGAGTGGAGAAAGTCTCAAAGGACATTGGAATAGAGCTGCAATATGCACACTGTCCCAATTCAAATCCTTAGGAAAGTTTTCCTAAATTCATTCTTAGCTGGGAAGGCAAATTGCTCCTTGGCTCATTCATCAGGTGGATAAACCCATCACGAATGCGTTAATTGATTACAGAAGCAGGAAGATGGTAATCTTTCCTTATGCATGGGCTAAAGGGAATTAAAGGGGAACATTTTCTTATGGATGCTGTAATCACAGAATCACAGAATAGGTAATGTTGGAAGGCGCCACACCATGTCAAAACTGTGCAACAAAATTTAATTGAGAAAGTTCTCGAAGAGCTCTCAACTAGAAAAGTTCTTACCTCAGTTCTTTGTGAAAAATGAAGAAAATCAGTCTTATGTCCCTCTAAAATATCACAGTATAGGGTCTTTTGACTATAGGGCTTCTGCCTATGCTTGCTGCTTGCATCCTCTGTTGGTGTCAGCTAGGCATGCAGGCAGGTTTACCAACTCATTTTTCTCAGCATGTGAGATTGGGCCCTGAACAAAACCAAGTGATGGTGTGTGCCTTCCTTAGCCGCTGTTACACATGATGGAGCCCTGCTTTGCTGGGAATGGTGGAACATCTGCCTGCCCATGGGAAGTGGTAAAAGAATCTGTTGTTTTGCTTTGCCTGTGTGTGTGGCTTTTGCTTTCCCTACTAAACTGCCTTTATTTCAACCCACGAGTTCTCTCACTTGCACTCCCCCAGTTCCCTCCCCCATCCCACTGTGAGCAGTGAGCCAGTGGCTAGGCAGGGCTGAGATGCCAGCTGGGGTTTAACCACAACACTCATCATCTGGAGACTACAGTAAACGACTGGTGAGCAACTGGGAGACTGTAGCTCAACTACTGATCCACATGGCATTTTTCATCATTTAATGTTTAAAAATTATGCCCATCTCTTCTAGAATTATCCTACATTTGTATCTATGTTATATGAAAGGTAATATTACATAGAAATCTACAGAATTTAAAAGGCGAATAAATAGATACGTGCTACCTGATCTGTCAAGAAATTTTAAACATATTTTTAAGACTGAATATCTCTTATGATGGTCTAACACATTTTTCAGGCTACTTTTCCCTATAAATGAGATGTGAAAGTCAGGTTGCTACTCAGTCTTTAAATCAGTGCTGACAGAAACTGTCTTACTGACTTATAAAACACTATGAAAACATGGTCTAAAGAAGGGCTGTCCCGGTAACGATTTAATTTAATTCAGCGGAACCAGCTGTTAAAATCACATCCTATTCCTAAACTATCCTAGCTGCAGCTAGAATGAGTATTTCAGAGAGTGGGGAACCTGAGGGAGGACAAATGATCCTCTTGGGATTAGATCCACAAGTCGTTCCTGAATGAATCTAATTTTTGTTCTTGGCTTTATTTTGCCGATCATCTCACAGCCATTCTGGATCTAGGAAGCCTTTTATGGCTCTGAAATGTCAAAGTAGGAAAATACTCAAGTTTGACGTCCCATTTTGCTTCATTTATTACCACACTGTCACCTGGGCTCATGTATACGGTATGCAATCATCAGACTATTGACCTCTACCTGGAACAATAAATAGACAAAATTAGATTTTGTTGATATATTTCAGGCAAAGAATGCTGAAGCCTAACAACAGCACTTTTGTGGTATATGCCCTGGTGATATCATCAATGAACTGGCAGAGCTGTAAAGGGAAATACTCTGAGCTTGAGAATTACAGCCACTCTGATTATAGCTGAAAACAGAGGGAAGCTTTCAGTTTTGAGGAGAAAAGAATATTGGTGGCTGAGAACTAGTCCTGCAGAGTGCTTTATAGACAGCTTCCCATATATCTTTGCAGTTGGAAATAACTAGATAATGGAAAAATATGCATAAACCAAAACCTTAGGGGTGCTAAAGTGTCCAAGAAAATACCATTTATAAAAAAAATAAGCTTGTAAAACAAGCCATTTAAAATTCAAGATTAGCTTCTAGAATTCGCATTTGACACCTGTATATTGAAGGTTTACTTTTAATGGGAAGAGGTTTTTCTGGGTTTCACAGGTCTGGAAAAAGAATACTTTTATTGAAACTTATACACCAATTTAAAAGCCTGAGGAAGAAACAGAAAATTCTAGGTTTTAGTAAATAAATCTTATTCTTCTATCTTATTATTTGGTTAAGTTAATTGAGTCATATATGTGAAGAATACAAGGTGATATCCATATTGTGACTGATACTAGAAAACAGATAATGAAGTATCAGTTTTGCTAGCAAATGTTTCATAACCATTAACTCACTTTCCCCAGGACTTACTTAGCAGCTTCAAGTGGATAGTTCCTTTAAAAGTATACAACAACAAAAACAACAAGAAAAAACACCTACCCTGAAAAAACCTCAAACCTGCTACTGTTTGTGAGGAGAAAAGACTGCTAGGAAAAGCCCATGTTCAAGAAGGCAAGTATTTTTCAGGAACAAGCAAGCTGGCATTTCTTTTTGCTGATATAGTCCTAGGTTTTATCCTATGCTTGGCCGGGTGTAAATCAAAAGCAAAGAGCTTGAAATATCCTTTGGATTTTTCCTTCATGCCATGTGTGCAATCCTATCCATCTGAAACTTCTACTTTGTAGAAAGAAATATTCAGAAATACTGGCAAATATTTCCAAAATAAGATGTCCCTTACTTTGTCATTCATCTGAAACAAAATTTGCTACCTCTTCTCTTGTGTCTTCATCTTATTTCTTTTTTTCTATTTTTATCTCTATCTGTTGTCATCCTTGCCATTTTTCTCTGTCCTCTTTTGTCTTCTCATGCTGACTTGGTTGTCCATCTAAAGTGAGAAAACAGCACAGGGAGGATTGCTTACAGTAACTGCATGTTCTGCTAACTATAGCATAGCAGTCATAAGACCAGTCAAAGGCAAAATTGTGGGAATGAAGATGGAAACAAAAAGTTCAGGGAACAGTAAACTAAAGCAAACACTAAAAGTATGGCAATTTATAATGAAAGAGGAGGACTTCTTTTTATATTAAGTCTCTAACAGACAATAGAGAGCATTCTTCTCTCTGTTGGGACATCAGCAGGGAAGAAAAGGTTTTTAGAGTGTATCTTGTCTCTTTTCCTGCACATACAGCTTCATATAATTGTAACTATATTCCTCATTCTCCTTAGAGGAGCATAAAAATGGGACTACTGGAGACTGACACCAAGACAGGCTGTCTTATTACAAATTTTAGCAGCAACTTTAGTGAAGTTGTCTGCAACACAAACATAAGTTGTAAGTGTAGACTGACAGGTTAGTATCCAGTGGAATCTGAACATTCACACATTAACAAGAAAACAACAACTCAGTTTCAGGCTTTTCTTCCTTATGCAGTTTCCAGTCACATAGAAGTGACTGGAAGTCATTACTACTCCTTCCTCATCCTGATACCAGTACTACTGGAGGTGAAAGGAGAATCTGTAATAGAATATTTAATGGATTATATGCTAGAATTATTTGTAGAGCATAGTACATCCCTGGAAATCCCATTTCATGCTTATCCCAAAAGACTGTTGGATACATGTTCTTAAATTAGCTTGAATTAATAAGAGAGTCCACATTAGTAAGATGGGTAGTGGAGCTAACCCATTTGTCATTCACAGTACGGAAATTCAAATATATACAAAACAACTTGGATATGGCCTGGAGAATACTGTATTCCCTATATAGATGTCATGTTTTGAATGTAGATGTATTTCACATTTGCAAATACAGAAGTTGTAATTAACTTCAGTGAAGATGGTCTGGTAGAGGAGGCTTAGTTCATCTGTAATTTTAGTTATTTATTAGCATGATGGGGTCTAGAGGCTGAGGGGAAAGTATTCCCTGCTGTCAAATTCATCTTTATTCAATAGTAAGGGACAGTGAGGAGATGTTATCTGATTATCTTTTTTTTTTTTTTTCACAAAAGTATTGGTAAATTATTACTGTCCTGTCCCAAAAGTGAGAGAAAGGAATACATTTTGTCACTCAAGCATTGAAAGAACTCATTTTTAAACATTATATTTTATCATAGTTGAAAATTCTCCATTACAATAACTTATTTTTCTTGTAACTTTACTCAGATTATGGCCTACAGCTGTAAGTAATGAGTTTCAAATAAACTATCTCAATAAAAAGTCTAATTACAGAAATACCGAAATTTGCCAAGAGTGGTAAATGGTTAAAAAGCCTACAATTGAGCATAAAAAGTGGGGTGTTTTCATCAGTACAAAAAGAGAAATATTTTATAGATGCAATGATCAACTAAATCACCAACAGCATAAAACAACTATGGAATGCACCATCATTCAGCTCTTCAAGGTTTATACTTCTCAGGCAGAGAGCAGGCTGAATTTTTTCTGCATATTAAAGGCTGTTTGTAATTTTGGTCTTCTACCCTTCCTTATTAAAATTTTTGTTTGGTTTCTCTTTTTGTTGGTTGTGGTTCTTTGCTTTTTTTCTGTTTTGTTTTATTTTCACTTTATTTTGAAATAAAGAGTGAGAAAATAATAAGGAAGGGTGCATATACTGGGCATGCATTCAGCACAGAACCTTCTCTTGTGCAGAAGTGAGTTATTGTGCAGTGAGAGTAGAAAACTGTGAGGAGGACGTTAATCGGCTACTAATCAGAAGCACAAATGAATAAATAGCAAAAATATTTCTTTGGTGAGAACATGAAATATTTATTCATCTTCCCAGCATGCACGTCCCTTTCTCATTCCTATTTTTCATTAACTCCACGCTGCATCTATCCAAGTTCTTCCCGATGGACATCCTTCTGTCATGCTCTTTAGGGACCGGCATCTGGTGAGTTTACATTCTGAGGCAGGTGTACTACTGAATAGTGTCAAATACAAAATTATTCTTCTTTCCATTTCATAATTGACAGAATCAAGGGTAAGTTATTGTATTTCATTGTTCAGAATTTCTTAGTGACAAACAACCCCCCAAAGTGGATGTATTTTCTTCTACTGTAGAGGAAACGGACTTAAGACATTTTTGGTCTATAGGAAAAGTGAGTCTGGAACTTTCTGTGTTCCAGTTTTAAGGTATTAGTTTGAAGGGTACCAGCCATCCTGTCAAGGATACGGTGTAGACTTGTGATTTGTTCCTAAAAAAAATTGTTTTAGACCATGGAATACACATGCTCAGTGAATAAAATAAATCAGAAGAGACACTTTTGTGCTAGCTTATAAGTAAATGATTTTCTGAGATGTTTGATATGCAACACAAAAGTGTGGTCTAACTTTTGATGTCTTTTTTGGCATGCCCTGTAGTTTGAGGAGAAACTGCATGTAACTGAAGTGAGTGAGTACAGCACTCACTGTGTGGGTATTGTAGTGGAGGAAGGTAAAACAGAGGTTGATCATGCCTGAGACAGTTCATCAGGAGCTAGGTATGAAACTTTAACTGTGTGTAACTGATGTTGTGCAAAAATCTGCAGTATTCCTTAGGGAACCCATTATTTCCGTATTTGCTTGTAAATGTTTCCTTTTGTGTGCAGTTGTTTACAATCCTAAACACACTATTTGTTTGGGTGTAGGGCAACTAAATTTTTATCAAGTGATTTTTAGTTGAACTTCCAGCTTATTCCCTAATAAATAGCATGCTATTTTAAAAAGTAATAGCACAGGCTTGATGCTTTGGTCCTGATGTTTGGTAAATTTTACAGCACAAAGTAATTACAGGAAAAAGTATTACCTTCTAAAACTAGAAATAATTTTCTTTACAGATTTTTCTTAGTAACAGTGTTGCTTTAATTATAGATAGGTTAAGGTGCAGATAGAAAGTTGACAAAAGTATTCAAATTCAAATAATAGACATCACTTGCATTCAGACACTATGAAATTGCTTTATTTCCCCTCCACCTGTTAAAGACAGCATTAACCCTTTACAAAACTCAAATTCTGCAATTATTAATTATTTTTATAAATTGTCTTCTTTTTTATTTTTCCCTAAACCTAATGTACTGCACATGCCTCCAGAAATAATCAATTTCTATGTCCTACTGTATCTAGGAAATACTTCATCCTGCATAGTGTTTGAAATTTTTAGAGGGTTTGGTTTTTGATGGTATAGAGCAATAGGAGTTTATTTCCATTCTAATGTTGATTTTTCTTTTTCTGAACTAAGTTACAGAAGAGATCATATGCCACTGCTATCTCTTTACCTGATAATTTTAACGTCCTGTGCATTGATGCAATGCACCTTCTAAAAAGGCTACAGATTCCTCACTCTCCTGTGCTTTTGCAAATGATTTTTATCCCTAGGGAAAAAAATGTGCTATCAAACTGTTCTGGATATTTTAAATTTTAAAAATCTAGATATGTTTACAGTGAATCCACAATAAAATATTCTGTATTTTCTATCCAGTTTCCTGGATTTGATCTTTGCTTTAATATCAGTGTTTGGTGCCTTGGGATGCTTTCATGCTCGCTTCTAATTAATTTGGTCAGTTTTCACTGCTACCTTGCTAGCTTTACATTCCTTCAGTTCTTTAATTACAGTTCTTCATTTAAGACTGGTCCTGGGGTAGTTTATTTCTGTGTGTGTATGAAAACATTACGTTCTTTTACACCCTGGAGTGCTTTTGACTGCAACTAATATCACTTATTCCAGGCCTTGAAGAGCCCAATTGCATTCACATATTAAGGACACACACATCCCATTTCACAGCTGGCAATTGAGAGGACAAAACAGTATCTGCAGCTCAAGGATAAAAAAAAAAGGACATCTTAAAAAACTGCCCCAGGGATCTTGTTATGCAAAACAGTCCATAGGTGGTGTCTGTAGAAACTTCATTCTGATCTGACTTTCATCATTAAAGACACATCTAAGACATGTCTAGTCTAAGTGAGACAGTAAGAGAGATTATCTAGAAGTTTAGTGAAAAATCTGAGCTGTTTGAACGCACTTGGGAGAATCTTCTGTCAGAGTGTGTGTGTGATTAAATCTGTGCTGCAAAGCCCGAGTAAAAGCAGCAATATTGCTACCCTTCCCTTTAACCCCCTGGGAAGGAGCACTTGGTGTGGAAGGAGAAAGATCAAAACACTCAGCAGAGGCTTTATAAGACTGGGGCAGGAACCTGAAAAGGAAAGATAAAAAACGGAACTCAAAGGTGATGAAAGCATTGAGTATTAAACTACGACCAAAGACCTTTGTAAGAACATGTGACTCCCCTTGCAAAATTTCCTCCCCTTCCCTCTCACATAGGAAGATGTAAAGAAAGATAATATTGAACAGATGAGAAAAGTGGCTTCAGCAGCCTTTTATTGTGAATCCTGTTATCCCAGGTTGGAGGAGAGGCAAACAGCAGCGATTTTGTGACCTTTCTTCTCCTTATATATATTCAATATTTGTGTTTTGTGTACATTTTATGTAGCTTGAAAGCAAATGTGTATATAGCCGAAAAATAAATATGACATCACAACTGTATGGTAACACATGTAGGTAAATAGCCATGCTCTGAATGGTTCTCCGTATAACATTTATTAATTGATCACTCAAAAACATCCAGCTTCCACAATTTCTAAGACTATTATTGAAGAAAGTTCTTCCAAAAATGACAGTGTGATCTTATTCCTCATGATAACAATTTCCATATGCTAAATGAACTGTCATTACTGACAATTCAATTCAGACCACTCTGTCCCATTGGACTCTTTGGCAGTGCAGACACGTAGAGCTCATGAAAGCATCCCAGGAAACTCCTGAGAGATTCCGGATCAGCCAGCATCCCTTCAGAGCCAGTATTCCCTGAATGAACAGGATAAGTCCCCATCAGTTGATTTTGCGGGGTTTTGTGATTGGCAGGGTTTGTTTGTTTGTTTGACTGTTTGTTTGGTTGGGGAGGGCGGGGTGGTTGTGTTCATTTTTAATACATTAAGCACGGACAGTGACGTATAGTTGAGCAGTGCCCAAACGTGATGTGACAAAACTGAAAAGAGTATGAATTATTTTCTACATTGGTAAGATACTTCTTTTACTACAAAGAAAAATACAGATTATCAGTGAATTACAAGATTACTTGTTCAGTTCTGTTACGGTCAAGCTGCAAACATCAATAATACAATTCCCACTTTTACAATAGTCAGTAAATGCTGTTTAAATAAGTATATGGTACCAAAACCATTATTACTGATAAGATCAAGCCTTTCCTCAGTCGTCTAGCCATCTATTCTTCCCCTATTTAGTGTGTTCATATGTTCTGTCTTTTTTTAAGGTGTCAAAGGATAATTTATTTTGTATAAAGAAAACAGAAGAAACAGTCAAGGGGGCAAGGAGAAGCCATGGGTCCATCTAAGACTTAAAGCACAACCATCTAAATGTTGAGATTAGAATCTGCACTATTTAAAGGACATAATGCTTTCTACAAATTGTGTTAATTAATTACCAGAACAATCATAAGTCTCACTTTACAAATGGGAAAATGATTTTTTAGTAAGCAGTTGTTTTACCTATTCCTTATTTTAATAAGTTATAGTGGTGATATAGTTCATGGCATAAAACTAATAATCACAATTTCCCTTTCCTTCTTTTTTTCACAGCATAGTTTACATAGAACTACACCATTTGTTTTTTCTTCTAATGATATCAGACAACTTTTTATAGTTATTTTAAAACTGTGAATGTAACTACCGTACAGTTTATTAGTGTCATGTTTATAGTTAAAGCTTGGATGAGACAAGTGTCTACCTAATCAGAGAGGCTAACTACTTGGTAGCCGCGTGGAAGAATGAGCACTGATATTTGGTATTTCATAACCTGTTAATTAAAAGGGAATGACAAAAGTGAGAGAAGACATTTGCACGAAGTGTTATCTTCGATGTTGAGGCAAGAAATAAGACAAATGAAGGCAGAAGCTTGCTGTCCTGCTGGGAAGGCATGATCAGCTAATTGTGTTTAAGAGTCTGCCAACACTAGTAAGAGCAATTGATTCATTGCTGTTGCTTTTTAGGGGGTTTCGCTGAGGTTTTCGGAGATTTTTGTGTTTTTTTGGTTGTCAAGTTTTGTTTTGTTTTGCAATGGCATAGGGTTTGTTTTGAACAGGAGACAATTTTTTTGGACAGCATTCAGCATAATGTTTTTGTTGATGACAAAGAATTGGTGATATCAGATAATTTTTAGCATGACATCACTTTTAAAACATTTAAGACTGTGCTTTGAGCAAGAATCCTCTTGCAGTATAAAATGTTTGTACCACTCCTGTTCAGTTGGGATATTTTCTTAATTCACATTCTTCTACTTTGTCCTGGGAAAGATTACATTGTGAAATATGTTGCATCACTAAATTAACACCTGCTCCTAAACAGTTTGCTTGGGGCTGAAATAGCTCTTGTGGTCTATAAAAGGTGTTCAAATACATGTTAAAAAAGAAGACTATTCTGGCCTTGATAAAAACTTGTAAAATTTGTGTCTTTTCTTAAAAAAGTTCATATGAACTGTCTTGAACATACTGACTGTGTGAGATTTAGATCCTCAATTACTCAAAGAAAAAAAAGGAGATATGCAATCTACTACATCGGAAGCTTTTCATAATTGCTAACCTCTCACAGAGATGGGAAGGCAAGCACAGTAAGGAGAATGTTGTGCTATTCCCTTAATACGGAAGCAGTTTCCCCATTTCTAGCCCTGGAATTTTTGGTTGTTTGGGGTTTTTTTCTCTTCATAAAGGATATTCCCTTTTTTAAGCTTCCTCACAATGCTGATGTGAGCCATTCTGATTGTCCCTGCAAGAGCTGCTTTAAACTGACTATGCCCTCAAGAACACAGTTCCTGAGAGGAAATTGAAAAACTTGGTAGCAGTTCTTTCTGTAACTTATATGGTACAGTTAAGTTATTTTCTCCTAAGAAACTTGTCTGTACATTTTTCTTATTATGCTACACATAATTTCTTTTTCTAGGAATCAATGTGTTTTTTATATCTGAAGCAAGTACTTATGGTCAGTATAAGAACATCATGGCTTAAGAGCCTGCCACTATCTGATTTTGGAAAGCTCCCTCAGCAAAACATACTAAAACACTGAAAGCCACTATTAGTGTGAATTTTATTCCTTGTTTATAGTATGAAAGAAAAAATTAATAATCTTGATAAGGACACTCAGGAAAGAGCAAATATCTGCCTCAAGAGAGGCAAAAATCAAAGTTTATAAAACTAAGAAAACCCTTATTGCTACAACAATTTTAGATCTTACCAATAAACAGCAATGAATACACATTTAACTCTGGAAAGTTCTGGAGAAATTCTAGATTACAGAGGAAACTTTTTTTAACTCTGTTCTCCAAGCAGAATTTTGCACTTGGTGAAATATGGAGGAAAAATCACTTGACAGGTTTGACATTAATTTGATTACAGTCAAATTTATTTAGACTAGATTGCATTAAAACTTTATTTTCTTATATTTTGATATTTGACATGTATGTTCATAAAAAGGAGAATGTGGAAAAAGACAGCATGGGCAAGCTAAATATTACAGAAAATGTATAATACTTGAAATACTTGTGGCAAAAAGAAGAAAAAAAAGCATTTTGCAAAAGTTTTATAATCTGAGCTGAAAAACTTGCACATTTCATGGGTGTTGAAAAAGACAAAGCAGAAGACAGGAGACAACACTACAAAAGTAATATTCTGTATTAACTTCCTATGGTTACATATATGAAAGAGAGTTATAAATTAAGAAGGGGGAAAATGTTTATTTAACTAGCTGGCTGTTGCATGGAAACTTTATACTTCTCTATATAAATGCTCCCTGTTGTCAGTGTTGCCTTCATCACCCATTCCAGACATCTGTCTTGAAAGATATATTAACAATAGTGAAATCGTTCTGGCTGACCCTTGCTTATATTTTTCACTTTGCTGAACAGTGTCACAGCCACCTCCCTGTTTCATGTGGAAAAGAGTCCTTTCCACATAGTTGTTTACCTTCTGTGCTCTGATCCCTTAAGACAGATCTATTTTTAATTATTTATGAGAGAAATGGTAGTGCTTAAACCATGGTTTGAGACTTCTTTCCATGTGAAGCTATTTGATTCTCTGTGAGGATATTTAACGAAAAATGTAAAACTTTTAAATGTTCCCTGTCACATAGTATGGAAATCAATGTTAAAGTCTGAGAATGAAATACTAATTTATTCTAGGTCTTGCTTGGTTCCTATATTTGCAACACTCTCAGTGTTACTCACACAACTAGCCATTACTCCGAACAGCAATAACCTTTCCCCTTCCCCCTTTAATAAATAAAGGAATATATTAATATATTCACTGTTTTCAGTTTTTCCATGCACTCACTTTCAGTACTCCATAGCCTGTAGTCTACAGTCTCACTTGGAATTCAGTTCAGAAAAACACTTAAGCAGAGCATACATCCCAAAATCACAGGAAACAAACTTTTATTATCATGGAGTTTTTGGCTATTTAAATGTAATAATATTTCTTTTTTGTCAGTGGACAACTGCAACATTTTAAGGAAGAAAAATTTCTCATTAAAAAAAGCAATAAATAGTCAATTGATTTTGATCAAACTCAATATCGATTGCGAAAATTTTTGATACAGGTTTCAGGAAAATTTTCAGAAAAAACCCAAGTATGCACCAAAATATCAGTAAACTAAAAAGTGTTAAGTTCTTGAATCTAGTAACTCTTTTTGTAACTAATTTTATAAAATTAAAACACTTTCTCCTTTTCTTAGCAAAATAAGTCATCTTTGTATAAGGCTCATTTTACTGTGGAAAATATGATCAAAGTACATACTGAAATACGATAAAAATAACAATTCTCTCTAATTTTAGAATTCAATAAATTTTACTTTTGTTAACGTTGCTAAGAAAAAGAAACTATTCAAAACTATCCTATTGGATTTTCTGTCTAATGCATACCTAGCACATAATTGCCCAGTAATCTCTGATTGAAAGTTTGTAAGTATATAAGACTGTGAGTTGTTTTTCATTTCTTGGGTCAAAACTGCAGGGCTAAACCCCATAGAAATCACCCTTTGACTTACAAAGAAAAGAGATGCATTATGTCAGACTTTGAGATTAGGATAAATGTGGAACCTCATGATGTCAGTGTCACTGATTCACTTTTCAAAGTACAGCAGTACTATACTCACAGTACATGCGCAAAGAACAAGAGGATGCCTATCACTTTGCAGGTACTCTAACTACAATATATTCCTTGTCGTCTTCTTCTTCTTCTTCTTCTTCTTCTTCTTCTTCTTCTTCTTCTTCTTCTTCTTCTTCTTCTTCTTCTTCTTCTTCATCATGCAAATCACAAATTATCACATTAGTATATTGGTCTTTTTTTTCCCATGTGTATCATACGTCAATTGTTTTTCACATGCTTCTGCATATAAATAAACCTTTCATTTCTCAAATATTGTAATAATATTTTTCTTTTGGTTACATATATAGAGCCTATCCATTCCTCTTTGAAATGACATTTTGTTACTACCTCTAAACAAGGACTTATGTTAGAATTTGATATCCATCAGTAAGCAACATTCCCTTGTTTCATCAGCTAGAACTAATAATGAAAGATTTTCTTACTATTGTTTGAAGAAACATCATGGAAGACTTGAAAAAGTTGACACATATAAAAAGGAATGCAATGAAACATTTTGGTAATCAACTTATTAATTCTTCTGCCAAACTGGGAATTTCTGTGTATTTCCTAAATTGTGTAGCAGGCATTTGCAGAGATATTGCTTCCAGTTGCCAATATTTGCTGTACAGAGGTACCACAGACACAGCTGTTTTGAACTGTGCTTTCTTGGACAGTGGCAGACAGAGATGGCAGATGGGCAAGCATCTGCTCATTTTAGCTCTTCAGTTAAACAGGCAAATCAGTACCATTTTTGAAATACATTCGTTTAAGCCCAAAGTTTTGGCCGGTAAAAAGCCCTGAAATCAAACTAATGAAGATATTCCTTATTGCAATAACTTTCTTCTGGAAAGTTTTGAATTATTTTATTGCCCCCACCTCCCCATTGCCCTAGTTTCTATGACAGTCTGTTTTAAGGATATTATGAACCATTACACTAAGTAGGTCATAATATTTTACCACGACATTCTTGCAAATAGCTAATAATCCTTAGAAATTATCTTTTACATTTTACTTTGTTTGAAGCCTTTGTCTCAAGTGTTAGGATGAAACAGTTCCTCAAATTTAACACCTCTTTATGCGATTTTTGTCCTTATTTGGGTTCAATATTTTGTCTTATTTGTATAGAAGTGGTATCACTAAAACCTATGTGAAATGTCTGAATATTTTACCTGGTTAACTTAACATTTTTTGAAGTAATTAAAATCTTCACTTTAATTCCTCTTAGGAAGTGAGTTGATGTTAAGTTTAGAAGCACTTAAAATAATTTAATTGCACCATGGGGCATGAAATGCTGCTCTAAATCTGTACTGCTCAGCTGAGGGCTAACCAATGATTTCAATGTACATTTACTTTTTTTTTTAAAGATATACTAAGCAATGGATTTTCTCATTTCTGGAAACTTGCTTTGAGGAGCATATAATGGCTAGTGTGTGAACTCTTCACCTGCTGGAGAAAGGATAAAATGGATTTTTCCTGTATGCAAGCTATCTCTATATTTTTCTTGACTGAATATATGTAACACAACATATTGGATAAAACATCCGTACAACTACATGTGCACATGCATTATGTGCATGCATGAGCAAGTCCAATTTCTAGAATCTACAGGGGTCAGCACATGGCCAACTACATGGCTACATCTCAAAAGGTAGAGATTATTTAAGGTCTTCCTTTGACCAACCATTCTTAATTTTTTCTCTAGGTTTGCTATGAATTTGGTTGTGGTTCTAGGCATGGTCTCTTTGTTTCTTTTTCCTTGAAACAGGATACAAACATTTCGACCAGGTATTTTCCATATACTATCGCAGTAGTTTTGTTTGTATTTTGTTTGTATTTTGTTAAAAAAATTACTTTACTAATAATATCTGGCCTGGACTACCACACAAGTAACTTTGTAGAATGTCTAGGAATATTCAAAATGCTTTTATCAAGTATAATTCAAGTAGGTAACTCAGATGTTTGGCTATGAAATTGCTTGGTGAGGCTGCAAAACCTAGACCAAAATGTATGCAAGTGTGCTGGTTTTGGCCGGAATAATTTTCTTCCCAGTGGCTGCTGTGGGGCTGTGTTTTGCATTTGTGCTGAACACAGGGCTGAAAATGTAGAGATGTTTT
The DNA here is from genome assembly GCA_018881555.1 of Amblyornis subalaris. Lineage (NCBI taxonomy): Eukaryota > Metazoa > Chordata > Aves > Passeriformes > Ptilonorhynchidae > Amblyornis > Amblyornis subalaris. The sequence goes on from JACAXG010000001.1 coordinate 22,183,517, forward strand.
TGTTATTGCTGAGCAGGTCTTACACAGAGCTGTTGTAATAAATGAGATGGATGTTGGGGTCCCGCAGTCTTCCCGAAAGCGTGGCACGTGTCCGGCGGTACCTGACGCGTTCGGCGGTGCACACACACACACACAAAGGCGTACTTAGTCAGAGGCAAAGAGTCAGAGAGGTTCTCCTTGTGTGTTCCACGAAATAGGTTTATTCCATGAATTGTCAGGGAAGGAGAACTCAGAACAATGGAGGGTTCAGGGTTTTATCTCAGGGGCAGTGGGGGCGCAAAGACAACAGGGACCAATGGGTTGAGGGTCAGAGGGCGGAGAGAAGGCAGGGTAATACAACTTCAACCAATAGCGGCAAATGAGGGGAGGAGCAGGGCACAGGAATAAATGGGAAGCCTGAGTAAGGGAGAACACTTTAGAACCGAACCTTATAAGGGAGCAAGGCTGCTCGGTCACTCCTGTGGCTGGCCCAAACACCGCAGCATTCTCTACTGCAGGCTCAGCCACCTCCACACAGAGCCAAGGCCTTTTCTGCTTTTTGTGTTGCCACTCTGGTGAGGAAGTTGGGAGTGCACGGGAGGTTGGGAGGAGACACAGCCAGGACAGTGACCCTAACTGACCAAAAGAATATTCCAGACCATGTGGTATCATGCTCGGTATGTAAAGTGGGGGAAGAAGGAGGAAGGAAGGGGCATTTGGAGTGATGGCATTTGTCTTCCCAAGTCACCATTACCCATGATGGGGCCCTGCTCTCCTGGAGGTGGCTGAACACCTGCCTGCCCATGGGAAGCAGTGAATTAATTCCTTGTTTTCCTTTGCTTGCAGGCACAGCTTTTGCTTTTCCTATCAAGATGTCTTTATCTCAACCCATGAGTTTTCCAGCTTTTACCGTTTGATTCTCCCCCACATAACGCTGGTTGGGGAGTGAGCGAACAACTGCATGCAGTTTGGTTGCCAGCTGGGGTTAAACCACAACAGCAAGGTATTTTAGAAAGAGGAACATAGATTATTCTATTCAAAAGGCTTTACATTGAAACTATTCAAACTAAATAGATAGCTCTTAGCAACAACTGAATATATAAACAACGCAGAAAAAAATAGGGCAGTAAAACCAGATAGTAATGTAATATAGACAGCTTGCAAACAGTTTTGAATAACTTAATCTGAATCTGTTCTATTGATGGTCACAGACCACACAGCTATAGAAGGAAAGAAATAAAATGTCAAACAATGAACAATTCTATAAGAATGAAGTACTGATAATGCATGCCAGAGATATTTTTTTTTGCTGGGATTAATGTTTTATATAAAATTCACTACAGAAAGACACAAATCCCAGTAGCTTTAATTCAGCAGGAAGAAACTTCTTTCTATAGGTGAGGCACAGTAATGCAAAGGAATTACATCTTGAGGCAAGGGCTTGTACCACACACATGCATACAAAAGGCAACAGAAATGAAAACACAACCAAACAACTCCTCCCTCAAACAGCTACCTTGAAGATTACAGTCTTTGAGAACAAACCAGGTTTTCTGAGCTAAATTATTTTCTTCTGAATAATTTTTTTAAGTGCCTTCTCTTCCTATGAAGAGACATTTATGTGAAATGTATAATTATATAATATCTTGCATATTAATTAATTGTAGAGATATTGCACACCTATACTTCCTTCTAATTTGATCACATAAGCTGTTAGCCTTGTCTTCAAGCAAAGCTATCGTAGAGCACTTTCTAGAAGCCTAAAATGCCAGTCCAGACATTTTCTGACTTAGATCAATTTACTTGTCAGTTAAAATATTTATTTGTCAGTGTGGTCATCTTCCAGTTATCCATGGACACTTTTACTTCAACTGTTTCAAAATACTGTTTAAAATGTAATTTGTCTTCCATTTATGAGTGAACTCTTAGTGTTCAAAAAAAAAAAAAAGGAAAAGTATGCAGTATTTTCCCTATCTATTAGTTCTCACAATTGCTTCTTAATTAAGAGTACTGGGTATGAATTATATATCTAATAGCTTAGTAAGATTAGTTTACAGTTTATTGAGAGGTTTTTTTTTATTTATGGGAACATTTGAGAAAATCTTTTATAACATATAACAGACTGAATTAAGTGTAAGAAATGCTTAAAGAGAAACAAGGTCTTTATTGGATATAGAAAATACTGTATAAGCTTGTCTTTTGGAAATTTTATATACTCTAGTATTTATCAGTGGACTGAAAGAGATTCATACATTTATTTCCTCAATAAGGAAAACTTTCTCTTACTGAAGAAATAGCTGACTCGCACTGGTTTAAGATAAGAGAAAGATAATTCTCCTTGGGAAAGAAAAGTCTTTAAAAAAAGACTTGGGAAATTTGACATCTTCTCGTCTCTGCAACGTTCTGCTAGTTTTCAATTTAGTTTTTCAGCACTAACAACTCAGATAAAATCAAGGTTCCATTTAAAGAGAGAAAGTAATTCTGTAGTGATATTTGCAAATAATTGCATTTATTGGTGATAATAGGTTGATAAAAGAGCTACTGTCTTCATTGGACAGCTTGCAAACATTGATTCTTGAATGTCGATCCCCACAGTTAGGAAATCTACCTTTGTTTTGGAACAGGTCTGTGCATGTCCACAAAATCACTGATATGTAATCTAACTTCAGGTGATCCTGAGGAGCAAACAAAAGTTCCTCACTTAACTCTGTGTGAATAGGGCTACCAAATATCCAGATGTCTTGTGTATCTGTCTACACTTTGACATGTGTTCTTTTCTGTCCAGACCTCCTCTTGGGATGTACAGTGTACTACACATGTACAGACCTGTGATATAAGATTCAATTTTATACTTTCCAGATACACTAGCCATATTGCCCACACTTTGGCACAGACTGGATTCAAAGTTTGTGATCATGCATGCTTGTTTCTGTCCTGTCAATCTAAGAGCAAAAGGTCTTTATATCAGGCAGTACTGGAAGACACCAATAATTACTCATCAGTTTACATTATAAGAATTCATACTTGAAGTATCAGACAGGTGAGAAAATCAACAAAAGTTTTTTGTTTTCCAAGTCTTTTTGAGGTGCTTAAGCCCTTTTCATCCTATCCAGGACCTAAAAGTTCAGGATTTCATAACTTGATTGAAAGATAGAAAAGAGAGATAGACATTATTCAGACTAAAATAAAAGCTTGAAGTGCTAGTGAAAGCAGAGTGGCAGATGTTTTTATAATGCTTGTCACCCTAGCTAATATTTGCACATCAGGAAGAAGAGTGTTATTTCTGGTGGCTTTCATAAAAATAGGTGGGGAGTCAGGAAAATTGTCAGCATTCCTTAATAAGAAAATAAACATTCTCACATTGCGCTAAACAGAGGACAGGATATGAAGGTAATTACTTATCAGCAGGTGACCACTAAAACATTTAGGTTCTTCTTTGCCATATAATACATTGCAATGTCCTGCAGAGCAGAAAAACCTCATCCAGATTTACAGTGAAAGGCTTAGAAACCTTCAGCTGAAGCAAGCTGTACAGATTTGCTAACTATTCCAGTTTCAAATTGAAAGGTCACACAAGTAATAAAGTTAATAAACAAGAAAAGTTTACCTACTGAATATTAAAAAGGGCCTTGCGACTCATTCAAGTTCCCTTCCAAAATAATTCTTCATGTACTAAAACTTTTCTTTTTTTAACAGATTCTAATGTGTGAGAGGGGTTCTTTTTTTACTTGTGTCCTCATATATCGGTTGCTGGGAGGCATGGAGATCTGTCTGGGAAACTGGAGCCTGGATCTATAAAGTAATTTGTAAATTTGAGGTCATGGACTAGAAAAAGAGAAGATAGAAAACTCTTGTCATTCACTACTTGTCATTCACTCTTGTCATTCACTACTTGGTCGGGACTTATGGCACAAAAGTTTCTGATCATGGGAGAACTGGTGTGAAGGGCTGTCAGTTCTCTAGTCCAACCTGTTGCTCCAAGCAGGATCAGCTATGGGATAAGACCTTAGGATTCAACCTAGCAGATCTTAAAAACTCCAAGGATAGAGAGACCACACAGCTCCTCTGGGCCACTTTATCCATTGTTGTCGAACAGGTTCCTGTGGGGAAAAAGTCGCTCCTTATATCCTCATGAAACCTTTCTTTGTTCAATTTATGCCAATTGTCCTTCGTCCTCCCACATTTACTTTTCAGACATCTTGTGAAGAGCCTGGTTCCATCTCCTCCATAACCTCCTTGTAGGCACTTACAGACTGCAGTTACATACCTCCAAAGCCGTCCTTGCTTCAGGCTGAATTTTCAGCCCCCCTTTACAGGGTAAATTCTCCAATCTCCATTGTCTTTGTGGCATTCTGCTGAACTCTGGTTTATGAATGTGTTTCTTGCATTGGGATGCCCCAAACTGAGCACACTGTTGCAGACATGGTCTTACAAGTGTTGAATAGAAGGGGATAATCACTCACCATCAGGTGGCCATGCTCCTGTTTATGTAGCATGCCATGCTGTTGGCTGCATTTGATGCCAAGTTATACATCTGACTCAGGCTCAGGTCGCTGTTTACTGGTCCTCAAGACCTTTCCCAAAGAACTGATCCCAGCATGTCCATCCCCAGACTGTATTATTACCAGGGCTCCTCTCTCCCAAGGACAGGAATTCATGTTTCTCTCAGTGGAATTCCATAAGTTTCCTATCAATCCATTTCTCCAATCTGCCTAGGTCCCTCTGGGTGGTGTCACCACTCTTGAATGTGGTACCCCATCACAAAACTGGTGTCATCTTTAACCCTGATGAGCATACACTCTGAAATCTCCTCCAGGTCACTGGTAAAGACCTTGAACAGCACATGTCCCTTAACAGACCTCCGTAAGTACTTCATTTGTTACCAGTCTCCAGGTAGAATATGACCTATTAACCACAAACTTTTGAGCTCAACTATCCAATCAGTTTATTATCTTTCTGGTTATCCATTACGTGGACTGTACGTTTGAAACAAGAATACTGTGAAAGACAGTCCTGCTAAAATTCGCATAATGATATCCACTTTTCTCTTCCTTTTCCCGAATCAGAGAGGTCAACCAAGTAGGCCAGGCATCACTTACTTCTTGTCAATTCATGCTCACTGTTCTAATTCACTTTCTTCTCCTTTAAGTGTCCAGGGGATCAAGTACACTCTCCGCAAGTTTATGAAGGACGCCAAACTGAGTGGTGTGGTTGACACACGTAAGGGATGTGGTGCCACTCAGAGAGCCCTAGACAAGCTTGAAAAGTGGCTCCATGGGAACCTCATGAGGTTCAACAAGGCCAAGTGCAAGGTTGCTGCACCTGGGACTGTGTAATCTCTGTTTCATATGAGCTGCAAAGGCACACTCACAGCCCAGAAAGCCAACCATGTCCTGGGTGGCAACAAAAGAAGTGTGACCAGTAGGTTGAGGGAAATGATCCTCCCCCTCTACTCTGCTCTGGTTGGAATCCACCTAGAGTATTGAATCCATCTCTGGAGTCCCCGGTACAAGAAAGACATTGACCTATTGGAGTGGATCTGAAGGGGGGCCACAAAAATTATCAGAGGGATGGAACACCCATATTACAGAAAAATATAAGGATGAAATTTTTTACAATGAGGGTGTTAAAACTCTGAAACAGGTTGCCTAGAGAGGTCATGGTATACCTGGAAACATTCAAGATCCGGTTGGATGGGGCTCTGAGCAAGATGTTCCTGCTCATTAGAGGAGAAATAGGACTAGACAATCATTAAAGCTACCTTTCAACCCAAACCTGTGTGTGACTCTATCCCACACTTTTTAAAACATGAAATACTCTTGCAAAGAAATATGGCAGAGAGAAATCACATAACAGCCTTTTCTTTTCTAGAGAAACTGAACTGTAAGTCCATGTAGCAACAACTATTTAATTGATCTAAGCAACTATCTAAATGCTGAGGGGGGTTTAACCAATAATGCTCTATGTCCCACATGAAGTCACAATTCTGAACACTGGGATTTCAAGAGTGAAATTGTAATGCAAATTCTATTCTGAATTCTACTTTCCTAGATTTTACATGTAACTGCCCTTATCAAGTTTCCCCCTATTTTTACCACGATAGGTAGAGTACAAAGAAGGGCAGAGTGACTGGTTGGAACTGAGCTGAATCTGCCTGATCAAGGTTTTGGTATGAGGTGATGAGGAAAGTCCATGAACTGTAGAGAAAGTAGTGCTGCTCTCTAATCAAAGAAAGCAAGTTTATGGGTGCCTTGAACATGATGCCTCATTTCAACCCTGTCTATATCAAGAACAATACCTTTGATTGTTAATCACTAGGTAGGAGTTTCATTTTCATGGTCAGTGATATCTAAGGGAAAGTCTAGTGTTATTGGATATTGTTTGTGCAGGTGAACAAATTTTGACTTTTTGTTAAGCTGCATTTTTGCCATTTTCTGGGAGATTTTAATTTTCTGATCTCAACAGCCTCGGAGGGTAAAATTAAATGATGACATAGGCTTACTTTCATTGTCTTCACCTGTCATTAAAGAGTTTAATACCCATATTCAGTGTAGTAGTTGCTTCCTAGCAAATGTTCCTACAGTTTCTAACACAAGGGAATACCTGACTTCAGCTAAAGCCATTAGGGCTGCCATGAAGCAAATAATTGCAGCTTTGCACTATCCATAAAACCTAATATGGAAATTAAACTGGCAATAAAAATTTGAAAAATACTAATGTAAATAACCTATATATAAGGTTTAAATAAGGACATTTATATTTGAATTAAAATCAAATCAATAGTACTCATTCGCTATCTACATAAAACCTTCCTTTTGATGTTAGAATTGCATATTGATTTTAATGCAACTTAGATGCAATCTTTTCAGGATATGGTTTACTATAAACTTGATGATCTGATGGAAGTGCATAAAACATCTGGCTGTAAATACTATTATATGGTTAGAAAATTCTGGAATACTGTATCTTCCTTATAAATAGCTTATTTTCATTCCTAGAAATATTTCACAATTTTTTTTTATTTTCTAAGTACATGACCTCTTATGAAAAAGCCATTGAATATTTCATACACATGATATCATACAGGCATTGTTATAAGAAAGTATTTTCATAAAGATCTGTAGTATTTTAATGGACTGGTTTATTTCTACCAACACCTCCGTTGTTAATCTTTAAATTTAGGTTGAAAACCTATTGGTGCATTGGACTGTTGTATTACTCCATTGTTCCCTTTTATGTTTTCAAATTTTGTTAATATAACATTTTTTATTCTCAGTTTTTGTTTGTGCATTGAGATCAGTATTCTGCCCATCATAGTGAAAGATGGCAGAAGAGTTGGACTGGATGATATCTGAAGGTCTCTTTCAACCCAAACCATTCCATGATTCTAAAATCCCATGTACTTGTCTGAGAAGATATGAAGGTCCTTAAGTTCTGTCAAAACTCCCTGTAAATTTGACCAGGGTCACAGTGTTCATGGTTATATTGAGTAGTATCCAAGAATTCTCCCTGCTATGTCTTTGCAACCATACCAGGTCACATTTATTGATTGCAAGAACATTGCATTAGAGTGAAATGTTATCACAAAATCTTGTGTCTTATGCTGCATCCAACAGATTAACTTCCATAAAGTTCACCTGGTAAACCCTCCTTCTACAGAGCTGCTTTTCAAAAGCCAGTGGAAGAGGAAATATTTCATTACTTTAACATATAGCTACTTTACACTAAGTTTAGAGTGAGCTGAATTACCTTCACATTTGCCTTTACTACCTAATCCCTTGCAATTAAATTTAAACTTGTTTACATTCTTGCAAATAAGAGTAAATTGGAAATCCATAGGACTTGGTGGGAAAAAAAAAGAGGATGAATTTTCAAGTAACTGTGAGTGCAAGTATATTGCAAATCAGCTTAGGTCTGCTTTGGACATGATTTTAAACAAACTTTAAAAGTAGAGTAATGTAGAAATGCCATTTGCACTTTATACACATCATGGTGTCCAAGTTTAATCTGATTTTCTATCACTAATTCAATTTCCAAGATACTTTGAAGGTAAACTTATTAGCATATGTAGGAAGGAAGACATTCTAAAAGAATGAAGAAATTCTAAGTGAAAACTCTTTCTTTTGAAGTTACTTTGTAGCCAATTTACTTGAATATTGAATGCTTAAAAAAGACAACACAAAACTGATAATGATAGGGATAGCATTAAAGAAAACCATTGTAGTAAAGACCTGGTTTGAGGACTTTGAAGCCAAAAAAAGTATTTATGGTGGGAATTCTGGAAAGATGGATGGTTAATGGGTAATTCCTGTAAATTAAATATGCCTGTATTCAAGAGAGATATAAAAATATTTTCAGAAAACAAAAAAGCCTCAACTAACCAACAAAAAAATGCTTCAGAGAATTTGTACCCTCTCATTTTCAAGTTTCTATTATTTCATTACAATAATTGGCTAGAATCTAAATTAATCAATTCCATAACTTTTTTCTTGTAATGGAAAAATAAGCTCAAAGAAACCACATGAGACATACATTTCATTTTTCTTTGCATTAGGAAATGTTTCCTCTTCCTGATAAAGATGAAGCGAGTTATAGCAAATATTCCAAAGGAAGTTATGGAAAGAGCTAACTTTCTCCTCTGCTTGAAACGACTTCAGATGTGCAAAATTCAATTTGATACTTCTACAATAAAACAATCTGAGAGGGCAAAAGCCTTAACAAAGTGGAAAAAGATTTGCTTGACACTTTATGAACGACAGTGCAGACACACTTAGAAAAATATATAGTCTCTTTTATAAACTATGACTAATCAGGACAAAGGGGCCTCACTTCTTCAACACATAGATTCTGTGATAAGAACCATGATGTATAAGTTATATTGCACAATTTTTTTTTACTTTTCTCCTGCCCTCCCCNTTAGGGCGTTCCAAGGGGGTGGTCCCCGATTTTTGGGGGGGGGTCCCGGCTCTTCCCAAGGGTCGGGGGGGACGGACCCCGAACGTCGGCTCCGTCCCCCCCCCCCCCCCCCCCCCCCCCCCCCCCCCATTTTGGGGGTTTTAGGGGATTTTTTTGGAGGATGTTTACCGATAGAGAGAACTCTCACACTAAAGTAGCTCTTTGAAAGTACTTGAATGTATTAGGAAAAGAATTATTGGTGTCCTGTATGTGAGGAAAGTTATACACCATATATTCAAGAATTCATTCCTTTAAATTAAACTAGGAAGATTATATTCTTCCACCAATATGGCACATGGCAAGAAATTCTTCATAACAAATGTTAGTTTTCCAGTTTCCCTTTAAACTGATATATGCTTTGACTATTTTCTGGTCTAGTATCAGAACCTAAATAGAACAAAATAGGCTGAAGTGATCTTGAAAATTTGGAATTGAAGTGTATGTCCTGTCAAATTTAATCAAGAAAAACAAGGTTCTTGTCAGACTATAAATTATTTTTTTATCTTGCAAAAATGATGCTAAAGATACAACTGGAAACATTGCTTAGGACATAGATAATTCCCCAGAATTATTTGAAAAAAGTTATATCAGTGCAAGATAGAGCAGCAAATGCAGGGGAACAATAGAGCAAAAAGCACAGTAAATAAGGATGAGCCATCAAATTTGCATGTTCAAACACAGTATGAAATCCTGTAAGTAAACTTTTAGGAGAAAGAAGAAATACCTGCATCTTCCCCAAGCTAAGAAAGCTATAAATTTCTCATTGACTCTAGCATAGATCAAGGATTCACTGAAACCTAACAGGAATTAAAAGGATAAGTGCAAAGCAAGCCAGATGCCCCTCTTCTCTTGCTATCTTTCCCTAAGACTTAAGGTAATTGAGACCTACCAAGACATGCGGTATAGCTAATTAAAGGGGAGTGTGATAACACCCAGCTGTTAACACCTCGGTTGCTGTAGGTTATAAGAAATTGTGTGCTGATGAGAACTCTAGCTGGACTGGCATTGCCTTTTCAGCTGATGTGGGCTGGAGACCTGAAGTTAAGGCATCTGACACAAGCTGGGCTACAGCACATTTTAAACAGCAACAGGGAAGGCTCACTTGCTCTTCAGCTGCAATATTTGTGATGAAGACCTGGGGAAAAAATTTATTTATAGTATATATGTCTAAATCATGATATTCGCATTTCCCACACCTGAGGGTGAGGTTATAATTTAGGATTTTATTAACTTTTTATTAATTTAGTAAAAGAAGAGTAAGGTGAAGTGAGTTTTGGTGAGTTAGCAGCTTTGGTGATTGATATAGATAGAAAGATGTGTGGATGATTTACTACTGAGATAGGAGGTGACTGGATTGTTAATGAGGTATTAAACTTTGCAACGTGAAAAACTGGTAACTTAGGCTAGGTTAATAAAGTTTGACACCTACTTTTGATAAGGTGCTTTATAAGGATAAGTAATTTTGACTTTAAAGTCTCTCATGTGTATTTGTAAGGCAAGGTTAGCCTTAAATCCATCCTCACGCTATGATCTAAATACAAATGGGGTTATGCTGAATCAGTAAAACATTGTTCTTTATACTTGTTTTTCAACAAATATTTTAACTGACATATTAATGCCCAACATCTGTCATGTTTGTCATGCAGGAAACACAAACATGACAGTACTTGTTTGTTCTACTGTTCATCATGACTTTGAATTTCTGCAGCAAAGGTAGTTGACATATTTTTCTTTTCATTTATATACTTTTTCCTTAACCCTCTGTAGGGATGAACTAAAAAATTAATTAAAAACTAGCTTTGATCACTGAAAATATAAATGGAACCTAATTTATCAGATATGGTTTTATAATAACTTTTTTACTGACAACAAGTAACAAATTTAACATATTTTCATATATCTGTTTTTAGTTCCGGAAGTTTCCACTACTTGCTAGAGACAACACTCTCTTTTACCTCAGAAGTGTGCATTAGTCAGGCAGCAAAAAATTTAGAGAATGGGTTACTTGACTGAAAAAAAGCTAGCAACATTACTGACAAAGTAGTTAACAACTTTTTTAGGCGGAATTCAAACTAACAATTTAGGCGGAATTCAAACTATGTGTGAATGATGTGTGTACCGAACTTTGTTTTTATCATCTTTCCATCAGCTTTTGTGTTTCTTCACTGTAATTAGCTGCAAATCTTAATATGTTCCTCTGTCTCAATCAATTTTTAGCTGATTAAAGAATTCTGTAACTTGACCTGAGACCCAGAGGAAAACTAACTTTAATTTTGGAGAATAATGGGCTCAGAAATATAGATCTGAAACTAGGGTATATGAGGAACATATAAACCAAAAAAATGAGACATCAGACTTGTTCATTCCTTAAAGAAGGGACTACAGAGTACAAAGCAGGGCTATGTCTACTAAAACAACAGTAAAGGAAATATACTAACAAACAGCTCTTTTTTCCTCCTAGTTCCATTGTTTTTCTCCAGATTATTTCTTCTTTCTGTAATTGCCTTCAGAAAGGACACAGGGGGCTGAATTAACTGATAAGTTCTACAAAAAATCCTCCCATGTTAACCATAATTTTAGCATTTAAACTCCAGTGCATGTTGCTCTTATCCTGTAGGCGCCACATATCAGATTCCACCTTTCTTTTATACATGCATTTGCAGTAATTGATTAATCTTCTGCATCTTTTATAGTCCTGATGTCTTTCCTTTTCTGTTGAAAAGGAATTTGATATATCCGATTGTGGCAGAAGACTGAAAGAATAGGCTGGTAGGCTGGTAAGCACTCCTTGGGATGGGGTATTGTTTTTGCTCTCTACACTTTGACATTTTGCAAAATCTCCCAATAAATTAAGAAGTTCTAGTTAACTGTGAATGCATGTCATTCCCAGAAGCAGGACTAGCTTCTCTCTTCCTTCATCTTGCAACTGCAGAAAAGTTCTAGGACAATGGGAGATACAGTATTTACTTGAAAAAAAATGGGAAGAAGTATCATCTAATGGACAAATTGTAGAAAATAAGAAAAAAAATAGATGAAATGCAGATGATTTAGTGTTTTTAGGGAGCAGATAAGACAAATAGAAAGGCAACACTGTGAAATGTGCAGCTTGGATGATAAATAAGAAACTGGCAACTCTTAATTACATATGGTACAGTAAAAAAATACTAAAAAATGACAAGCAGTTCCAGCTTCCTCCAGCTGGTTCCTGTACTCTTCTGTTTATACTTCAATGGTATTAAATGGGTGAGAGAAAGGAAAATTCCATACCTGTTTTGTGTCTATTTTCTTCCTTTAACCGATTCTCTGTTACCCTTTGACAGAGTGGCAGACAGGGCCTTAGACTTGCAATGTGCCTAATCTCACACAACAGAGCATTTTGGCTCTTTGGAGTCAGTCTCCACTTGAAGTTTGCCAGGAAGGCTGGAGTTTTATCTTCTGCCCAGATGTTCGTTCTAGTGTCTCCTTAGGTAAGAGACTGTATACTTATTTACTTCATGGAAAATTAATTTGCCTTCTATAGATACAAATATGTCTTTTTTTTTTTGTGCTAAGAATCATCTCCACATAATTGTCTAGTAAACAACTCCTAGCTGTAAAGTGTAAAGCTCCTGCCCATACAATTTTGGTGACAACTAAACATTCTTCCATGTATGATGTTGTCTTCTACTGGGCCGTGTAGCAGATGGGTCTGATTCAAGTCTTGACACTAAGACCAATCATGATAGTTAATAATTCCTTTGAGGGGACTAAAAGTCCATTTCTTCCACATGATTCCTCTGTAAGAGGTTCTTGTTTTATGTATACACTAAGCTCATGGTATTTGATTAGGATCAGCAAAGCATGTTTTAATAGCAATAGCTATTTAATGAGGTTTTTTAATGTTCACATTGTAGTTTTCTTGTTCAGATGGATGTGGCATTTTATACAAAGGTAAGAAAGACATAAGATAGAGGCCTTATATGGAGAGTCAGAAATAATATTTGGGAGCTGTTATGGGTTAGAAAAAAAATGAAAATTTGTTTCCTTTCCCCTGGGGTACCAGGGAGGCTGTGCAGGTGGGGAGGGGCTGGCCGGGAATTGATGGGCGATACTGAAGAACAAAAGGGAGTTATCTGTTCAGCCGCATTCCACGCTAATGACACAGAATGGACGATACTTAAGGACAAAAGGGATCACTTGCCCAGCCCAGAAGCCAGGACAATTCCCTCAGTCAAAGAAAAACAAAGACTTGGAAATACTGGCAAGGGAGTTGTTTCCCCACAGGCTGGAGCACCTCGAGAGAACTCCCTGAAACTTGGGCGAGAGGTGGGTGGAGACCGGGCTTGCCTCGCTCTCCGCTCGGCGCTTGCTGAGGATGGTCGGGTCTGCAGCGAGTGCCAGTTCCACTCCGGGAACACTGCTACACTGCGACGTCTCCGCCAGCTGGCTCCAGAGCACGGATACACTGTGGCATCTCTGCCAGGTTCTCCTGGCGGCTCGTCTCTGCTGTTTCCTGCCTTCTGCTGGTGTGCCGGTGGGTGACACCGAGGTCCATCGCTCCCCAGTCAACCCTGCCTGCCTGCGCTGCTCGCTGCCCGCTGCCGAGGTTGGTGGAGCTGGGCTGCTGCCCCGTGGGTTCGCACCGGGGGCGACCCCCTCCTTCCCGTTCGCCGGAGCCGCCATTTGCCGCGTGAGCGTCGTCGCGCTCGCGCCACAGCGCCCCCTGCAGCCGCGGGGGAGTCACCGCAGCCTCTCTGCCCCAGCAGAGGATTTTCCCAACAACACACAAGGAACTGATAAGGGGTTTGTCTGTCCTCTTATGGTTGCCGTTTAACTGTCTTGTTCTATATATAGTTATATAGTTATATAACCCTAGTAAAGAACTGTTATTCTTTTTACCACACCTTTACCTGACAGCCCCGTAATTTCAAAGGTGCAGTAATTTGGAGGAGGGAGGGAGGTCATCCTGTACTCAAGGGAGGTTTCCCACCTTCCTTGACAGACGCCTGTCCTTCAAACCAGGACAGGAGCTAATAGTTTCACATGAGGATTTCAAAAACTTGCTAGATATGCAACTCAAAACAACAAAAAAGAAAATACTAGCAAGTTGCTAACTAAATGAACACTAGCATGTTTAGGTCATCTTGCCAAAAAGTTAAAAAGAGAATTTCATAGAATAATAAGTAATATTTCACCATTGTTTATTCATAGTAATTTGTAATAGCTCAGGCACTTTTTGCCTTTGGTGAAGCATTATATAATTACATATATTACTATATTAAAACTGTATATAAAAAAAACATTTTCAAGTTGCTATTGCCACGCTATATTCAAAGTTTAAAGTGGTAACTAATCTGAAATGTTTTCGTGACACTAGTATTACTTGCAGAAGTTTTATAAGTTTAATGTTTCTGTATGAGAAAACTAACAATGTTTTTATCTCTAGCCCAGCTGAGATGACAAAATTCTTCCCTGGGCTAGTAAAATATAAATACTGGATAATAAATTTTCTGTGCAATAACTTAATTTTCTTCATTGTGCATATAATATGGTTGGTCTTCTCTTAAACAAAGAGTTGAACACTTTGGAATTCCTGTTTATAACCAGTGATACAAATGCTCGGTTTTAAAATCCATACTCCAGAAATCGTAATATAAAAATGTAAAGTATTTATAAACACAGGTAAAATTCTGTTATAGCTGTCTGCATTTTCCAATGCTGTGTAAATCATTCTTCATGTTCTGCTCTGTCTATAGAAGGACAGACACAAATCTCACTGGACAAATACAGACAGTTGCTTAGAAAAAGTTCTGAAAACTGAACCTCAATTATGAAACAGGTGGTAAAGAAATTGAACAGACTGCTAAGTTAATTTCTGGATAAACAGAGGATGGGGGCTGGACTTTGTTTTACAAAGACTTTTTTGATTTTTTTATTTTTTCTGGTTTCATATTTGTAAACTTGAGGTGTGCTAATATTTCCTTATGGAAATTCTTATAAAGTAACACCAGGCAGAGCTACTGTGATCTCACTGATCTGCAAAACACATACTATGAGATTCTTCTAAATGTCTGCGTAAGCCTTCAGTAATTTCAGTCAAGCAAATATTCAGAAATATCCAGTCTTGATTTTAAAAATGTCAGCATGGCATAATCCTTCATAAATTCCAAAGTAAATTCTAGTAAGTGTGTCATAAGTATCCTAACCTTTATAATTCTCATATATTTTTTGCTTTGACACTGTGTTCTTTAAGCCTGTGTTTGCTTGCATAAAATATGCAAAGGGATTCTAGCATACTCTTTTGTTATCTATATCAAAAATGTTGTAAAATTAAATCTTTATTCTTAATTTTCATGTAACCAAACTTGCTAACAAAAGTAGAGAAACTGCTGTGAATCTGTGATATGTATGTGTTGAAAAGATTATAACCAGGTCCACTAATTGGTTTCAAGTTTTAATAATGACTGGGTTTTTTTAATTCACTTGACATGCAGTAAATCATGTAGTACCATGATGGTGTCTGAAAAGCACTGTCTGGGAAGATGGAAGCCTAAGTACTATTGATTTTACTTTTTTCCCTATTCAATTTGTTGGTTTTTTCTTAGTCTTCTCAAATTAAATTAATCTAACAAGTGTAGACTTGGTTAAATAGCATTAATTGCATCCTCCTTCCGTTCTCAGCTAAGCATCTGCATAATAGTTCCATCATCTAACTGTTTGCAAATATTATTTAGCCCTTCCAAAAGGACAGCGCTGTATTACAATTTTTTAATCTTCTATTTTCTTTTATTTTTCCCTCCCCTTTCATACTTCTTCAAGCTTGTTCAGTGTTAGAAAATTACCATTAATAGTTCATGACAATGATATTTGCAATTAACAATGTGGGATACCTTGGAATACCTTGGGAAAATTGGCTAAGGGTTTTCTTTCTTTATCTTCTGACAATGAGTAGTATCAAAAGATAAGGCAACTTCTTAGCTGGAGAAAAGTAAGTGGAGTCAGGAAAACGTGTAGAACTGAGAAAGACTGCAAAATGTGCCCCTTAAAAGAGAACTTCACTGGGTCCACGTACCAAAGCATTTTTTTCAACTAGAGGACTAATCTCATGAGAGGAAGAAACAGTGTTTTCATCAATCTTGATTTAATATCAAAACTTGATTTTGATTTAATATTGAAATGGTAAATAAGCTGTTCCTGAAACAATTCACTGTACATCAGTACACCAATAAAACTTTTCATTTTTCAAGTAATGATTTATACTTTATTACTGTTAATATCTGTTGTACTATTTATTAAAAAATCTGTAATTCAGAAAAGTGTTGCAATTTGTTATGTTGGGGCACAAATGGCCTATTAGTGCAGACTTTACTTTCTCAGCTGATCAATTCCAATCTGTTAAAATAACACTTTTTTATACACAATATGTAAGTCAAGGCAGATGTTGCTAGAATTTTGTCAATGAGTCATGCTCTCTCATACCCCCAGGTCCTTAGCAAAAGCACTGGCAATATGGCATAGTGCAAGGCAATCTGCAATGAGTTAAGATATTGGCTGCATCCCTGCCTCTCAGAAAGTTTCTTCTGCTTGACTGAAAATGAATACCATTAGATTCAAGCCTCAGCGTCCTCTTCCAGGCAGCATGGACAGCTGGTACTTGCAGTGATTAAGAATCTTCTGACCTGTGGTTATGACAAGCTGGAAAAACGTCTCTAGTTTGGCTGCTCAGCTTCATTATCAGCAAATGCCTTGAAATGATACTTTATTTATTAACAAAGACAACTCCCTTCCACAGTGCTATCAATCATCCTAATTTATCCAACATATCTAATATTATGCTGCTATTCAGTGTGAGTAACTAAAGACAAATTACTTCTGTTGAAAAGCAAAACTATACTTTGTCATCTCCTTAATCTCTATGCATGGGTTAAGTGGAGAGTAAAAATATCTTCAGGAAACAATTAACGATATTATCAGAGCAGGAAGAAGCAAAAGCTAAAAACAGTGGTCTATTTTTTTCTAACTGTAAAAGGCTATATTTATGAAATAAAACACACGTTGTGAGTGTAGTGACTGACACTACTATAAGTTCCTAAAGACCTAACCATGTGTTTTGTAGAAGTTTTAAACATTTAATTCTGCTATTCAGTTCTGTTCATAAGGGAAGAAACTTATATCTCCAACAGCAGTAATTATGACTAAAATCTATAAAAAATTCTGATAGAATACAAAATCTATCTTGATGTACTCTCACTGTGCTTTGATTTAACTCTTTTAACAATATGAAATCTATAATTAACTGTGATGTAGTACTCGAGTACTCAAGCCATTTTAACAGAAGTAAAAACTCAGCTGAAGCTGGTCACATGATGATTAAATTAAGTGTATCTAATGACAGTGTCAAAGATGTGTGACACTGCCTAAAAAAATGTGTTTAGTTGCTGAGAGCTTTTTCAACCATCATCTGTATTTAAATGATTAGATATTTGTCTTAGAGAAATCCTTTTATCATACATGCTATCTACTCTTTATGGGTGGACTTCAGACATACGTGAAAGAAAAGCTGAGAAAAGATGCCTTTTGTCAATATTATAAAGTTCCAGAAACTTTCACTGGGTAGTGCTAACATGTACATCCTTTGGGGCATGAAACTATCCTTTGTGACAGATTTGGTTTGCTGACATCTATGGAAACATCTGACCATATGGTGCCAGGTTCCACCTTTTGAACAATTCTGCCTGCATACTTCAGCAGCAGTTTCTTAGCCTCTTATATTCCCTTGAGACCCTGTCTGCACCTCATGTGCTCCAGTTTCCGATCTGAGCTGGATCCAGCTACCAGAAGCAATATTGTTTCTCTGTTTGATACTAAGCACTATTAAAAGAGAAAGCTACCAGAGCCAAGTTTAAGGAGTACTGGAGATGAACATGTTTGTTCTTAACAATTATGGGCCACAAACAATGAAATAAAAAACCTTCAATTGAAGATTTTGAAAATGAAATGGGGTCTGATAAACTTGTGCCTGTGTAGGATAAATAACTTGACAGAACATTTGCAATTATCTGGGAAAAAGAAGAGGTAGATTAAGAAGTGTGTTTGGGCCCGCAAAATATGAGAAGAAGTATTTACTGACCTCGCCAGAAGTATGGGAAATGTGGAGCTGGAGGTTATGAAGAAACTGGAAATCATTTGTTAAGGAAGCAGAAAGTGTATCCAACACTCATTTTTTAACCTCTTTTTGCTCTATGCACTGGTTTCCTCTTGCTTATATTGCATGAATGCATACTATTTGCTTGCTTCTCTAGTAAATTCACTAGTTTCTTTCCAGACATAAGGGGACTATCTTTGTCCTAGGATCTACTCTAATCACTCTATGTCAGAATGATCTTGTGACAAGACTATTCTTTCAACGTAATCCATCTTGTTCTGTGCCCTAATAGACATCCACATATGCCCAGGTTATGCCTGAGAACGTGAAACAAACACCCGGAGCCACATTAATTAAAGGAATTCTGACAGGCAGCATGGCCGCTGCATTGCTATTTCAGGTCCTCTAAATTGAAAATCTACAAATATGTTTTAAAATTAAGATCGTGGTGGCAGCACATAGACGAAGAGTACCTGACTGTGTCTGAGCAGCGGACTGCTGCACACCATGAAAGTTCTAGTCAGCCCAAGCTGTTCTAATGCTAAACCAGTCTGCAGTGACTGAAATGAACTGTTTTTCTGCTGTACAGTCCTCAGCTATATAGTATAACAATCAGCTGATGAACTGAGGTGTGGAGAAAACAAGGACAACACCTAGATTTTGGCAAGGAGGAAGAGCAGATGATACAGAACTTAAAGAGATTCTCTTCCAGAATATCAGGTTTTGTTCTTCTGTTATTAGCAGTTATTAATACTGAACTGCTTTACTTTCCTTACTTATATCTGTGGAAATATTTAAAACCCCACTGGACACTGGAGCACCTGCTCTAGCTGACGCTACTTGAACAAGGGAGTTGGACTACATGATCTCAAGAGGTCCTTTGTGAACTCAACATTTCTGTGACTCTGTGTTTCGTCAATCCATCTTTGCACCCTACTCTGTACCAGCTATGAAAACAAGTCTCTTCAATCTCAGAAAATATTGCATTTGAGATTTCTGCAACAATTCAGCTTCTTGTATATGTAGTTTCGTTTCCAATCCCAAATCCATATTCAGTGCAAAGAATACTGCTTTGCTTGTTCAGAAACTTCTAAACCAAATGACGAAAGGCAGAGATAGAAGAGATATAGAAAATCTTATACATAAACATTTAAATGGTGCTATGTGGAAATAGATTGTCCTTCTAAATGCCACCAAATCCAGTGGTTACGGGAAGGTCATGTTGGTCAAACTTCTTATAGGTCACCTTCCTGAGAGTCTGAGGATTGGATGTGTCAAAAGTCTGGGCAGTAACAGAGAAATGCAATCATATAGTCTTTTTAAATATATAAAATGCCATATAATGTTACATGGTATAAAAATATATGTCACAATAGGAACTCCAAATTAATAGGTGCATCTGACCTTCTCCTCTTTCCTGTATAAAGGAAAAATTTGTTTTCCATGTGTACTGTAAAAAGCAAGTGATTTGTTCATGCCATTGTGTAATTTCAGTCATAAATACAGTAGAAACATACAAACAAATTAGTTCTGCCTTCAAGGCAGAGTTTGAATAATATTCAGCAAACAAGGCATAATACCACGTACTGAATAATGAAGATAAAAATGTTGTGTAGGAATGGTACAGAGTATGAAAGGCTCTCTGAATGAGACAAGGATGCTCAGAAAATCGTATGAAAGCAAAACATGATTACATGCTGTATGTGTACAGACGGGCTAAATCAGGACAAAATAAATATTATTTGTGGCAACTTTTTGCTTTTGAGTATTTGGTTTTGCATTGTAGCATTCTTAGCACAGATTTCTGAATGCAGAGTTTAAGAACATTAAGTACATTTGTAGAGTTTAAGAATTACAGAACTTTGAACACTACCTGCTGTTAATGCCCAACATTTAAATTGCAATATATCTGACAATATACATTTATTCCTTGGGCTGCTCACACACACTGCTGATTCCCTTCAGGCTAAAGCTTGTAATGAGGTAACCCCAGCAGAGAGGTATTACCTCACTCACTCACATCCTGGGTTTGAGGACACAGATGGGCATAACTATTACACACATGTATGCTGACCCACTGATCCCTTTTTGAGAACTGTTGAGCTCCAAAAGAAATTAAAATTGAAACTCTGGAGGTACAGTATTGGGTTCATAGGAATCTTTATCTACTTGTAAAATGGCATTAATTAGAGAGTCACCATTTCTTCATTCATAGCCACACTGAGCTAACATCACCGTAAAAGCTAATACTTATTTAAACTCTGGCAGCAGAGTGACATTTTTCAATTGCTTACAGCCCTCACATTATACTGAAGAGAAACAGATCTAAGCAGTGTGCCAGAATGAAGAAAGGCAGTTCAAATGGCAAAAAAGTGAATCTGCAGTTACAGTCAATTATTTCAGCATGCTGTCTCAGTGGCAATTAAGACACAACTCTAATGAGCTTGGTGTCAAAACTGGCAATGGCATCCTGGTCCTCATAGACACTCTTTAATCTTTATAATATAACCCTTTCCCATTAGTATTTCATTACAGCTTTTTAGGTTCTCGTTTGGGAAATACAATGTTCATTTTTGTTTAGCAATTTCTCTATTGAATCATACTCATCACTAGTCTATCCATGAGAACATGAAAGAAGTTATATGGGGTCAGAAAAAGGTCCGTACAGCAGATCTTCTGTCTCCATCAAAAACATGCAGCTAGGAAATAGAAAAGCAAGGACACAGCAGTGTATCTCTAGAAAACTCTTGTACCCACCCCCAATTCTGAGCTTCCGCAGAGGGTTTGGGGATGGGGAGGGGAGGAGGAAAGGGTGTTGTGGATGGGTGTAATAGTCCATGATATAATTTCCTTCCAAAAATTCTGACCTCACCTGGTGAGTCTGATCTTGAAGATGACTGTTTTAGGAAGGAGTTTGGACTAGAGAGCTCCTGAGCTCCCTTCTAGCCTGAACCATCCTATAGGCCTGTAAACCTGCAGCAAGAAATTTCATGACTTCATAATACTCAGTGAAGACGTAAAGTTCCTTTATTTTGAGCCTGACACCTCCTAGCTTTACTTATTGCATTAGAAGAGAGAGTGAATAATAATTTGCCATTCAATTTCTGTATGTCTCATTTATTTTATAGATATCTATCATTATCTGTTCAGTCATTTCTTTTTCAGGCTGAAGGATCTGCTCTATTTAATAATTCTTCATGTGAAACTTTTCTATGGGTGCAATTGTGCTTTTCCAATTTTACAACATGATTTTTTTGAGATGGGATGAGTCTGGGACAAATCTGCTGAGAGTCTTCAAAATGTAATGCTCCTTTAATTTGTTAAGTAGTAGCATGATACTTCATGTATTGTTCTCTAATTTTGATTCTTTCCAATAATTTTGAATGTTCTATTTCCTTTTTTTGACAAATACACACCTCTTAATGTTGAATTTATTTCAACTTTTAGTCACCCAGTATTGTGATGGTTTTCTCCAGTACTTAACAGCTAGCCCTTGTCTTTACTACCCTGTGAAATTTGGTATCAAGAGGTATCATTTCACTCCCTTTCTCTCGCCCTGGTAATTTTTCAATATATGTTGTCTAGTTGATCGCACTGCAATCCCTTTCAGTCTTTGCTGATCATATCAAAGCTATCTGCATCTGGCCATTGTCTACCCTCCGTATTTTCTCTTCATAATTTCTTTAATTCATGTGAATATCCTATTTCTTATCCCAAAGAAATTTCTTCTCTTTAAAAAAGATTTGATGAGAGACTTTATTATGCACTTTTCTTAACTATATCAACGCAATCCTATCTGTCTACATGTTATGGTTTTTTAACTGGAACGGGGAAAAACAAACAACAGAAAAAAAAAAAAAACCCAAAGAAACAAAATTATAGTGCTTTTTTGAGGTTGGATTTGTTATGTGTTTGGCTGGCTAGAAATACTTGAAGAGCACAACTTTAATAGTCGCAAATGTCAAGATTTTTATTTCTTTTAATTCAAAATTTCCTAAACCTTATACCAAATATGTCTCCCATATTATGAATACGGGATTACCTTTCTGACATTTAGGACTATGACTGCGCGTGTTTTATGGCTCATTGTTTTATGTATTGTTAATACAAGCAAATAGTAATTATTTGTCATGGTCAAAACTTCAATGATTTTCTCTATACAAGGAATAAACCAAAATTTGCAATTTGCTAAGTTGATGATGTAACTGTGTGTTGTTTGGTTACCTCAGGCTTAGGTGAAATTGATAATATTATTTTGCATTAAAATCAGAAATAGATATCTGTAATATCAACTTAAAGAACAGTATGCTTATTATCTAACGAATTCTATGAACCATAAAGAGATTCTTTTATTTCATTTCTAAGCTGCCTTGTGCTTCATCAGGGCAGTTAAAGCACTTGAGCCACCTCATTTAGCTATTCTTATTTCACCCTTCATATACTGTGTTTTGTCTCGAAATATACCACATTATTGGCATTTGTGTTGGGATATCCTTAGTATTTGATCAAATACTTAAAACTTGGAATTAAATGTTCTGTTTAAAAATATTTTCTACTGAATTAATTGCTTTTTCAGGAATAAGTTAGAATCCATTTTATACCAAAACATTAGATATCTACAGTAACTTTATTGTGATTTCTGATTATATATTAAAGAACTGTAATGTAAAGTTAATGTTTATAAAGTTGTGAAAGGTCTGATCAATATACAGAGATCAAAGCACATACAAGAAAGAAAATGACAAATCGTATCTAAGCACAGATATTGGGTTTGCATAGCAAGGTGCTGGCAGCAGGAGATGCAGGGCAGCCTGTGTGAGGAGAGGTGTGCACTGTGCACAACCATTTCCAGCAGCCTCCAACCCAGCCACCACACGGCACAGCTGATCTACTTGCCCATGAGTGGGGTGCCTCTGGGAAGGTGTATTTAAGAAAGGGTAAAGTAGTATTTAGCAGCAGCTGTGAGAGAGAGCGCAGTAAGAAAAATGAGATAGAAACAGACCTGCAGACACTCAGCCAGAAAAGAAGGGCAAGGAGGTGCTCCAGGTGCTGGAGCAGAGAATCCCTGCAGCCAGTGGAGAGGATTGTGGTGAAGCAGGTTGTCCCCCTGCAGCCCATGCAGTCCTTCAGCTGCTCCTCATAACACTTGTGCTCCAGGTCCTTCACCAGATCTGTTCCTCTTCTCTGGACAACCTCCAGCACCTCAATGTCCTTCTTGCAGTGAGTGGCCCAGAACTAAACACAGGATTCAAGGTATGGCCTTGCACAAGTGCAGGGAGTGCCGAGTACAGGGGAACTATCACTGCCCTGGTCCTGCTGGCCACACTATTTCTGATACAAGCCAGAATGTCATCGGCCTTCTTGGTTACCTGGGCACTTTGCCGGCTCAAGTTCAGCTGTTGTCAGCCAGCACCCCCACGTCTTTTACCACTGGGCAGCTTTCCAGCAACTCTGCCCCCATCTTGTAGGGCTGCATGGATTTGTTCCAGCCCAAGTGCAGAACATGGCACCTGGCCTTATTGAACCTCACGCAATTGTTCTCATCCCATCGATCTGGCCTGTCTGGATCCCTGTGCAGAGCTTTCCTGCCCTTCAGCAGATCAGCACTCCTGCCCAGATTGGTGTCCTCTGTGAACTGATTGAGAGGGCACTCGATCACCTCATCCAGATCATCGATAGATTTTAAACAGGAATCACCAAAATACTGAGCCCTGGGGAACCCCACTAATGGCCGTCTGCTAGCAGAATGTGGCACCATTCATGACCACTTTCTTGGCCAATCCATTCTGGCAGTTTTTAACTCAGCAAATAGTGCACCCATCCAAGCCACGAGCAGCCAGTTTCTCCAGGAAAATGCTGTGGGAAGTGGTGTTAAGGACTTTATGGAAGTCCAAGTAGACAACATCCATAGCCTTTCCCTCATCTTCTAAGTGGGTTACCTTGTCATAGAAGGAGATCAGGTTGATTAAGCAGGACCTGCCCTTCATAAACACATGCTAGCTGGGCCTGATCCCCTGATCCCGTATGTGCTGCGTGATGGCACTCAAGATGATCCATGACCTTCCCCAGCACCGAGGTCAGGCTAACAGGCCTGTAGTTCCCTGGATCATGCTAACCTCCAGTCAACTGGAACCTCTTCAGTTAGCCAGGACCTCTGGTAAATGACAGAAGGGGGCTCAGTGAGCCATCAGCACCCTCAGCCCCCTCGGGTGGATTCCATCTGGCCCCATAGACTTGTGTGTGTCTAAGGGGTGTAGCAGGTTGCTGACCATTTCTCCTTGGATTATGGGGGCTTCATTCCACTCCACATTCCTGACATCCACTTCAGGGGCTGTGTACCCTGAGGACAAATGGTCTTACTCCTGCCCAGGTCACATCAGCCACTGTCATGAGATCAGGGGTTTCCTGTTGCATATTTCGGCGCCCCCTGAGGTTCCCTTGGTTCAGGAACCCCACTGTGCACTCTGCTGTGGTGCTCTGATTGCCTCAGTGACCGAGTGGTCGTTTTTGTTACACTGCATTTGAAAATCTGATCAACTGAAATGTACTGCAAGGAAATGGATAACCTACTATTGCAGCTCGGCTAACCACCAGTAACTCATTGACCATGACAGCTCTGCTCTGCTCACTTGCTGAATCGCCAGCTTCATGGTTATCAAGGGCAGTCAGAGGACTCCAGTCTAATTATCTATCCCAAGGTAAGTATGATGCCTTATAAATAAAAATATGAATTTATTTATTCTAGCCTATTCATTCAATTACGCTTTTTTGAGGCTATGTCAGAAAAATGCTACTCTACATAAGGACTGCAAAAAATTGATGCTGATGAGTAAGTCTGAGTTCATTATTATAGAATAAGTTATTCACCTGGTGGCGATAAAAAAATTGCTGACTGAACAACAAAAACGGCAACTGGGACCATCATTATGATGGCAATGAAGCACTTCTTGTGTACTCAAGGGCTATATCAGCTATGATTACATTTCAAAGTAGTCAGTTTCCTCCTCTTTGCTCTCAGCCACTTTCTCATTTCCGAATTTGGAAACACACCTCAAGAACGCTTACGACAAACGTAATTAACACCAGTTCACAAATGCTTCTGATTACACTTAGTCAGACCTGTTATTGCAAACAGAATTGAGCCAGAGGGTTAATGGTAGCAGATAGTGAATATGTCATCATATTGCTAAATGTTGATTATACACAAGCTTGGTATAAGACACCAGTCACAGGGGACAAGCTATTACAGATGGATACTGTAAGATGTTCTGTAAACAGTCCTGGAAGAAGTAAGTACTGTCTGGCTATGATGATCTGCATATATTTCACCACCCTTAGTCTGCCGTACTTAGACTTGTAAACCTGGGGTGATTTGTGACTTCTATATCAAGTCTTAAGAGCTAATGTCTCTCACTGACAATAGGATATTTTCAGAAAAGGAACTTAGGATCAGTATGGTTATGCCTCTGCTAGCATATAGCGGGGGAAGCATCACATTTAAAGACGAATGCAGCTTTACACAGAAGAGTAAGGCAATGTTAGATTTAGAGGTAAGTAACTAACTCTAGTATCTACCTGTAGAAAGTTATTGTGATATCAGATTAAACAAAATATGAATACCATGCATGCGTTGAACACAGCCACAGCATAGGCAAGCAGGAATGAAGCATTTGTCCTGGCCCATGCTAACAGTGGCTGACACAGTTCTGCCTGGCACTGTCAATAGTGGACTGGGATTCAAGCAAATTTGAAATTGATTGCCTATTTCTTTCTAGCAGGACAGGAGCAGATCAGCCACTGGTATGTAAATGAAAACAGTCTATCCATCGTCCAGTCTTTTGTCATCTCTTTGGGTAACTAAACTGAGAAAACAGTATATTGCTGTCTATCAGCTAAATGTAAATCTAATCCAAGGTATAAGAGCTATTTGAACTTAGTATTTGGCCCTTTTAGTTGTTGGAAACATATGGTTTCTATTCATAGAGTCAGTAAGGTTTGCTTTTCCGATCAATTTTGTACATTGTGTGTATATATATATATATGTCTAGGAACAGTGCATGCATACGTTTTCAGGGAATCATACTTACTGTAATTGACCACAATAAAATGATGACATTTAACATCATCAAGAACAGGATGAGAGTCTACTTTATGGGCTCAGTCTAACATTTACTCTGTATGAACTACACGCTTACATTTAATAATTAATTTATTCATGAACAATCAGTAGATAAGCCCCTTATTCTGCGTTTCAATTAAAATAAATAAGTGACCATATAATGTGTGTCCTAGAAAACCGAAGACAAATTACTATTCTTCCAAAAGAAACTTTGAAGGGCAATGGAGATTGTGAACTTGTACTATGGTGCTTAGAGGATGTACTTGTACAAGGCCTCTGAAACTGCATACTTTCAGAAATGGATTTAATAGAATCTTTCATTGTTCCAATTTATTAGTGGGCTGACACTGCAAAATGGTATCTCCTCTATTATTTGTGTTCAACTTGGCCAGAATCCCATCGTGCAATTACACAGGGAGAGAAAGCATTCCCTTCTCATTCCCTTCTGATGTTCTGCCTCCTCCAAGTATTAGTTTAGAATGTGTGTGGTTAAAGCAGTCTAGACAGGTATGCACGTTGATTGACTAGGTGAATCTGAATTAGAAGGAGAAGATACAAAAATAATAGGATAGGGTCAGAATAATGGACTGCATGTTATAGTGTATAGAGATGGCTGTATATAAAAATACTATATGTCTATTAAATTCTTTCTGATAATGACTACAATGAGCTGCAGCAACCAATCTCATAAAAATGTTTTCTACCTGCAGCACTCTTCCAGAAATGTGCTCTTTCTTTTAGACTTTGAGAGATGATATGCAAAGATAGCAATTTCAGCAATAGAAATTGAGGTCAGATTGCAAAACTTGAAGCCATGTTTTGCTTGGTTTCTATCTCCAGCACATTTTCATAACCCAATAAATAAATAAATAAATAAATAAATAAATAAATATTAAAATTTCACCTACTGTGGAATTTATTCTTTTCATAGAGATCTAGAAAAGGCATTGATTATTGCAACTGCTTTATTAAGTGGGAAATATCACCTTAATAAGCATTATTTGTCAATGTCTGCCTTTTACTGAGTTAGAAAGTGTCCACTGGAGGGTTTCAGGCTGTTTTGAATACATGGAATGCAGAGATCTACAGAAAGTTTTGTGCTGCGTGACACACATCGCACCTTTTTTTTCATTATAAGCCCTAGAAGAAATGAATCCATTGTCCTCATGTTCAGATAAAGGGCAGCAAAGCAAAAGAGGTATGGAAATTCCTATTTTAACTGTTCTGTCAGCAAAAGTCGGTGGTAGACGGCATGCCAAAATAACTGGCCACAGTAAAATGGGTTGTATTCTACATCTGACTTGTAGACAAGTTACAGTATTTGGGGCAGTGCTGTCACAGCTGGCAGCAAAGAACGTGGCATGGTGAGGGAAGGAATCATGAACGCTCAAGATGGAGTTCCCAGTCAGCTACATCTTTGAATGATGTGGGTACTGGTATCCCAGCACAGAGCTGCAGTTAAGAGTGAGAGGAGAGAGCCTGTCTGAGAGCCATTCAGAGCTCCTGAGCAATCAGGTGGCCTCAGGACAATCTGGACTTCATGAAGTAAAGTGTGTTTATTTTTAAAGGGAGAAAAGTTTAAGTAGAAGGGAATCCAATAGTGAATATTGCCATCCACTGAATCATACAGCCACCTGATATAGTCAAGACTTTTTCCCTACTCTGATGTCTGTGTATATTGCATTTTTTACTATAAAATATTTTCTTTGTAGCCACTCACAGATACAAAAGATGCTTCTGTGAACAAAACATCTTCTATGTTCTAAAAGCCTTACTGCTCTCTTTCAGCATTAGATGTTGTAATCCTTTTTTTTTCGCTTCAGAGTGTGTTGATACGGAAATGGAATTACGAACAGTGTTAGAATGTAGACTTGGGCCAAAAATTTACCCTTAGTTTCCCAAATCAATTGTTGTCTTACCATACAATCTTAGGCAACCCACTTAACTTCATTGGGCCCCAGTTCACCAGAGATATATAGGCAATACTACACATCTCAAATTGATTTGAAAGGTGGTTACATCACATCCCCTCTTCCAATTTTCTAAATAAAAATGGAACTGTAATATCCCCCACCCAAAATATTACATTTTCCTGTATGACATTCAAACTGTCTCTGAAAATCCTAAGGTCTTGTGAATCTGTTATTTAAACTTTAGTCACGTGCATTTTGTTCAATACCTTCTTTCTATTTGGTTTGTGTTGCCATTAAGCAGTAAATTATTGGAAAGATAAGTATGTTGCATTACCTAGCATAATAAAAATACTCATCCCAAAATTTCACACACAATTATCTATATTCATAAGCCTGGCTAGATCTCACATGGGTGGAGGGAAAACCTGCACTGCCCATGGCAATTTCATGAAACAAATTTTGAAATGGCTGCGTGAGGATATGGATTATCTTTGTATTTATTTCCAAGAAGCAGTAATATTGAACGTGTGCAGGATTTCATAGAATCAGAGAATCATTTAGGTTGGAAAAGACCTTTAAGATCATCAAGTTAAACCGTTGACCCAACACTGCCAAATTCAGCACTAGACCGTGTCCCTAAGTGCTACATCTGCACATCTGTTAAATACCTTCAGGGATGGTGACTCAGCCGCTCCCCTCCCCTGGGTAGTCTGTTCCAATGCTTGAAAGGTCATCTAAGAGCTTGGTAGAACTACACAAATTATAAGTAATATTCTGTCTGTGAACATGTCTTTAGAGAATAGGACTTCTACAGAACTTCTTTTTCTTGTAATTAAGTTTAAAAAAATCGAAGCAAATCTATGAAAGCAGGATATTTTTCTAGAAATGGAATAATTTTGAGTCCTCCATGAGGTTATTCTGCTTCTTAAGGATTGAGAAACATGTAGTATTTAAGCAGAATAAAATTATATGCACATATGGTTAAGTGAATTTATCTAGCCATAATAGTGTAGTCTTGTTTTGTAAAAGTAAATGTGCACATTTAGACCAGAATGATGTCTCTTTTAGTGCAAGGGAAGTATTCCAAAAGGGATTCTATTCCCCACTTAAGGCTGCTGCACAGGAGGCAGCCAACACTGCAAATCCAATAATGATATTGAAATTACTCAAACAACCCTACTGGCAAGTGATCCAGAAGGTTTTATTACTTATGTTGATTGTGTTCATGCCTTTTATATCCTTCTGTTGGTAAGGCACCATTTAAAGCAGAATTCTCTCAATATTATGGCTTTCATGTGTGCATTAGGTAATATCTAAGTTTGAGTCTCAAACCTGCCAAATTTTCTTGTGTCAACTAAAGTAAAATGACATTGGAACTTTAGACAGCGGGAAAAAAAGCACTGTATTCTTTAAAAAATTTCCCCTAGATAACAGAGTAGGATAATGCAATTTACAAGAGTTAGAAGGAACAGCTAACCCTTCTGCTCTCTATATATATCGTATCTGGTCATCACTGGATACCCACTAAGCTACATTTGCTGAAAATACAGCCTGAATTTTTTGATATTACATTATATCAAATAATCAAATACATATATATATATATAAATTTATTATGCATTAGCTGTTACTCTAGAAGATTAATTTAAAATATGAAACATATTTTGCATTTTTAGATGAAACATTATTAAAAAGAAAAGTATGTGGGAGTCTTACCTGTTCTTAATTAATATCATTTGCATGATGATGTTGAATTGTTTGCCATTACCTCACTACTCTGTTAATATCATACTACTTCTGCCTTTCAGTACTTGGCTGAATGGTTGTATTTTTTTCCCATGAGATTTTAGTGGCTTTATTTATTCTGAACTATGCTTAAGCATTGTAACTCAAAAATATATGAAAGAAGCATAACGTAAAACCTGTTACTTTAAATATTCAGTTTATACAGCCATACTAGTGTGATTGTTGTGGCATAATTATGCTTCACTATATAGTCAGTTCTAAAGGAAATCCTATAATTTATAAAAGCCTTAATAGAGATACAAATCTAGGTATTTGTTGTACAGAATTATTTTCTCTGGGGAAAAATAATTTGTGAAACATAAAGGTAAGGACAGTGGAAAGACAAGGGTTGTTGCAGGTCATGTTGTTATATTAATTTTATTTCAGTTGTCTAACTTTGCTAATCTAAGATTTTTAAATAAAATTCGAATATAATCATGTCATTTCCACAATTCTTATCTAACTCAGTCTCACTATTAACTTTCATAGAAGAGATGAGTAGATATTCTCTTCACCTTGGTAAATCCTTTGTAGGAGTAATTTATATTGTTAACTTGATTGAAAATGCAACGTCAAACAATTATAGAAAGGCAGAGGATTTATTTATATATATATAAAATGAGCTAGTTTTCAGAAGAGGAAATTTCTCTGTAGAATTGTTTGCAACTACGCTATTTACACTTCCCTTTATTCTCATTTATTTGCATGGCTGTCAGTGGCCTTTTTTTCATTGATACTCTTCACCTAATTCAAGGAGGTGTTGCAGAGCTTGTGCTCAAGGGTTGCAAAAATAAAGTGTTGGATAATGGTGCACATAGTTTATGTCTGTTATAAAACTTTAAACTCACAAATGGATCCAATAAGCTCTGCTGAACAGCTTTGGTGTATGTCCAATACGTTTTAATGCTATATTAAAAAGTCTCACATTAAAGTTCTTCAGTTATTTTTCTCCTACATTTCTCATTTGGTTTGAATTGCAATAATATATTTTCATCATATCGTCACATGATCCTGCCTACTTCAGAGCTGAGACCAAGATCTGTTTTCTTAAACCTTTTGATAATGTTTTCTGAAGGTCTTTTAGAAAATATTTACAGCTACTGCCTTTGAAACACATTCCACTGCTGCCAGCTCTTATGTATGATAAATGGATATTGCAATGTTAAGTGCTTACTTAAAAGCTCTAAACCTAGGGGCCAATATACCCGGTTTTCCTTAAAAGCAGCAGTACTAGACTTCCTAGTTTAGAATGTTCAGCTTATAGCTACTGTAGTTTCAAAGCAAGGGAAGCTGAAAAATCATGAACTTGTTATCATTGTAAACATGGTGTATTGTTACTACTGGTATATTGTTACTACTGGTATGAAGAAGTGAGAATAAAAATGGAGGAGTGAAGCAGAAGAATGACTTGGAGTAAAAATCAACATATTTTAGATAAATCTTGACCATAAAACAATTGGCAACTTGCCCAGCTGTATAAGAAAATTGAATTTCTTTTAAATACGTATTAAGATTAGTTGAATCTGAAGTTAAAACCAGCCATCACCATGTGTTCAGTTTCATTGCTTGGCTTTTTGTTTGTTTGTCTGTTTTAGGAAAGCCAAAGCCCTCCAGTTACACATCAGAGGCTAATTTTGACTATATTTCCCATTTATAGAAAAAAAGAAATAATGTAGAAAATATGAATTATTTCCTCTCCATTCTCTCAAAAACTCCTGACCTGACAGGTTTAAAAAGCAAGTCTGTTTGGGCCTGTTTCCATTGCTCTGAATGTAAGACTTTTATCCGGTATAATAGGAAACCTGAATAGTTGTATTCGAATAGGAATTGAATTTATTTTTCTTCTGAGTTCTGCCCCAGTGTGCAGAGGAATCATTCCTGTTCGAATCAACTGAGCAAAACCATGATTACATATCTGAAAAAAAGCATTTTTTGGTGATTTGACACACTGGAAAATGGTGTGCATAGATATACCATGAGTCTTTTGGAGACAGATTTCTTTTTCATTTTCGTTGGGTTTTAAGACACAGAATCATTACTTGGATTGTAAGATCTCAGCATTTTCCGTGTATGTACTGTACTTTTAATTCTAAGTGTCTGGTTGTGACTGGGATTTGTACACTCTATCCCAGATCATGTCAGAATAAGTTGTTTGGACAGAGCAGAGTGAGCAATTTAAAGCAACTAGGACTTTTCTCCCAATTTCAGCTACAAAAAAAGATTTTAAAAAAGAAAATTCAATCTGTCTCCAAAGAATTATTAGCAAATGTATCATGCAATTGGAAAAACTGAGATAACATCTAGACATGTGTATTTTTCTTAAATAAGTCTAAGCATTTAATCTTATTTTTACAAATACCTACTAATAAATTTGTAATTTTGAAATAGATGTTTTGATACAGGGAATTTTAAAAAACACCAACCCACAAACCTTTCAACTTAAAGATGCATGGTATTATATAGATACAAGCTAACATAAAAATCTTTCTGCGGACTCTGACCGGAAGAATGAAAAAGATGTTATCCTTCTCTAAATAGACTCAAGAGTTTTCCAGCAATAACTGAATGGAAAAGGATTTTCTAAATCTATGACATTTCAAGATTAAACAGAAAAGAGAGACATTATCCACTTGACTGAAATAAAAGAAAGAAATCAATCCAAATATAAAACTGTAAGGAATATAATGATAAGACTACATCATGGATATAAGTCCTTGGCCAAATATTTTATTTTTCCCCCAAACCAAAAGCTTAATTAACCAGGTGCATAAATTGCTTAATTAGTTATTTAGAGAGGTTCATTCTTATTTGTGAAGCATTATGTACAGAACTATTACATAGTAAGTAAAGCTTTGCTGCCATTGGAATATTTCTGAAAAAGGTTCTAATGAATAAATCTGTTTTGACAAAATATTCTCGTTGAAAAATTCCCGATGTGTGCCAGTTGATTCTGGTTAGCATCATGCGATGAGACATGAAGCCATGAGGCAATGCTTCTGAGAGCAGAAGTTACACAACAGGTCCCGTAGATCTGGAAGTACAAGAAGCTTGAGCAGCCTCTCACTGTATGAACTCCCCAGGCTGCCTCGGGTCCCAAAGCAGTTTGGGCAGCATCTGTTCCCGTTTGATACTGCTATCCACCATAGAAGCTTAATATATCTCATGCTAAATCATCTTGTGTCAATATGGATGATGGCTAGACTGTCAGTGTCTAGAAGCCAGAAGCCATGCGTATGGCATATTCCCTTAGGTTTCCTGAGAAGTGGAATGATCCATTTCTTTGGGGGGAGGAGGAAGAACTGCTAGTATAAAAGGAGGATATGATCTGTAATCAAATCATGCTGTTATAAATGATACAGTTCCTCTGTGCTGATTTGAACTCTACCTGAATATTGAAAAATCCAATTGCCACTGCAATATCAATTGCCATTTACCTGACTCTGTTAATTTCAGGACTACACACCATATGGAAAGCAAAGATTTTAGAAGGTGGAGGGAATTAGTAAATTGCAACTCAGCCTGGGGATTTAATAAATTCATAGAAGATGCATAATGGCAAATTTAGGACAGAAAGAGTCAGCACATTGCCCAAACAAAGGAAATATCTGTACAAGCTTAAAAAGTTTTAACCAGTAAAAGAAAAGCAGAAGAAAATAAAGCAGAATAGAGGGAAAAATTGAGTGTACTTGTTACTATTTTAGAAATCATCATTGTTATTATTATAATGTATTTTAAATTGAAATACAAATAGTCTCTAAAACTAAGTTTTCATTAAAGGTTCAGTTCAATGCAGACTTTTTATACAACAGTATCTCTGTTGGCAATATATATAGATTGTATAAGATGAATAATCACCTATACTGGACTATTGTATCAGCCCTGTGTGACTCAGATATCACCAGGGTTTGCACAAGTGCTTTGATTTGTCTGCTGACCAAAGACAGGATCAAAGGCCTTGTAGAGTAAAGCTGTTTCTGTAATCATGTGATTGCCTTTCTATTAATTAAATATTTGAACTTAGCACAACTGATTTGGGAAACTGATTTGTATTCATTTAGTGGATAAAATAAAAAGAAACCTGATATTTTAAAAATAACTTCTAAGCATTTTAGAATAAATTTTTACTCTTCCTTTTTAAGCCAGCATGAGATGCATGTTTTGCTTTAACATTTTTCCACAGTCATCTAGTTTTTAAGAAAATGTAAATAGAGGTAACTATCTTAGAAGTAGTCTCCAAATAGAAGTATGTGATAGGAAAACATTTAACTTTAAAACAATAGATTTCCTGTTTTTTACTCTTCCTTTCTAATCTAATGCCAACAAATCCTTCAACCTGTTATATGCCTTTGGGAATTATCTGTGGTTCTTACAGATTTTTTCATTGGACTTTGGGGAAAAATTACTTGCAAGATTAGCAGGACTGGGAAAATGAACATCTGTTGGCAAAATGAACAGCTGCCTGGCTGAGTTGCATGATGAGTAATCTGTTACTAAACATTTTCCTCACAAGTAGGTTTCATTGCAATTAATGTAATCTATTTAGTGTTCTTTATTGACTTAAGAATTTTAACTAGAATTTAAAAAACCAAAGTAAAACAACAAAAAAAACAACATGCAAACCCCCCAAACAAACAAACAAAAAACCCCAGGGAAGTGATTTTCACTGAGTTCTGAATTGCAATCTTTCATTGTAAAAATCAAATGTATCTTTTTTTCACTGCTCATTTAGCATTATTGACAGTCTGCTTATTTTCAAAAGTTTCATTCATTCTTCATCTCATGAATGCTGATAGCAAATAGATTTACTTATTTTATATATGCTTTTCAAACTCCCAGTGCAAGAAAGGATGTTCTTCTCCTTCAGGCTAACAAAATAATGAATGACATTTGAGTGAGACAAAGATTTGTCTTTAGGTGAACTCTGGAGCTATATGTCAACCTCTGAACTTCCAGAGGAAGACAAGTTACTCTTTTGTCATCTCTCTGGTGAAGAGGACATCTTGCTGTGAACAGGAAGATGCTACAGAATTATTATCTATTTTTTAAGTTAGAACAACTTGAAGTTAAGACCAGCACTAAAGCACAAATCTGCATGAATCTTTCGGCAGTTTGTTAAAAATCAGCTAGTTACTCCAAAATTTCAAGAACATACGGTGGCCTATTCTTTGTTGCATCTCTATATTGGGCATGCTCATAATTGTGAAGGAAGGAAAGGCGAATGACTTTTATCTATATGAAACAGAAATCTGTGCACTCATATATCATGCCAAAACCGGATAGGCTGGACAGCAGATTGAACTTAAAATGTTACTTTGAAGAAAGAGGAAAACTTTTACAAGATGTTTTGCTGTCAGCACCAGGCTTGATTGCCAGCCAACACAAGAACATCTGGTGTTATTTCTCACATTGCAGAAATCATATCTAATCTCCAACCACCAGTCCAGACTAGGTCTCCCTTTGTGTCTTACTTGCTGGCTACAGAAAGATTGGTTGCACATGTTAGGGCATTTCAAATGTCACAATGGCCTCTCTCTGATCAGACAACTGTCCCATGTCCATGATAATGAAATTAGCACGTAGAATTGTGTGCTTATTGAATTGATTATAGTTTTCATTAACATGGTAAAAAGCCAAGGATTACATAAAGAAAATTATCTGTGTGCTCTTGACAGAAAATTTGTTGGGACTTTTTCTCCTAGACAACAGATTGCATATAGCAACTGATTTAATTTTCAGTAATGTTAAAGTTGTATACAAGCTTATCTATGCACGTAGTCTCCTGCTTTCCTGTGTTTTGGTATTTATAATATTTATTTCACCCTTTATTGATGGTGATCTTGTGATCTGTTATCCAAATCATTTGGTATTAGTATCACAATAACTTTTCATTTTAACAGTAATACAACATGGATTTCCATATTTTTATAGTGCTACTTCAAACAAACAAACAAAAAACCCAAACCACAAAAATCCCCTAAGAAACATCAACAAGAAAAGCCCCAAGGTGTTGTCTGCAGAGCATTCAAGCATAACAACTCTTGATTTGATTTAGTGATTGAGTCTTACTGGGATAAAAGGAGACGTATGTTAACAATAACTTTTCGTGAGAAGCTAAACTGATTGAATACTTTTATGGTGCCACTGCTTGCAGTATTCCTCTTTTTCTTCACCTTTTATGCATTCTTTTTAGTAACTCTCAGTATTCTAGAGTATTACAGTTTTACTTTCATTCCCCTTCTCAATTTCTTTTCAAGATTTCTGTAAATTCACTGATTCCTTTCTCATTGGAATGTATAAAAACCACTGTGC
The DNA here is from genome assembly GCA_018881555.1 of Amblyornis subalaris. Lineage (NCBI taxonomy): Eukaryota > Metazoa > Chordata > Aves > Passeriformes > Ptilonorhynchidae > Amblyornis > Amblyornis subalaris. Next base: position 22,219,701 of record JACAXG010000001.1, read on the forward strand.
TTTGCTACATAAATGTGAACATTCTGTGATTTTTCTTAAACATAGTGAAAAAATATTGATTCTATGTTGCATATAAAGGATATAGAAGAATAGGCGGGACATCGAACACTTCCATTGAGAAGATTTTGCTCAATTGAGAGATTGGCATGATCACCTAAATATATCTAAGATTTACCATAAATACTGAAAGAAAACAACAAAATGCAGCAGCACAAAATAGAGAACAGCTGATTGTAACTGATGCTATTTCTCTGTAGAGAGAGATGCTTCCATTTTGAAGGGAAGGAACTACCTAGGTCACCTCTAAACGCCCGTACATATGCATTTTGTATATTGTGAGAAACTTCCAATAATATTTTGGTTTCTCTTATAAAGAGAAATGAAGATGGTACTTCAGCTTTAAATCTAGATGGAAAGACATGAAGGAAAAAGAAAAGGTCAAAGAAGCAAGAAGGCATAGTTTGGAAATAAGTCTAAAATATGTCAAAAGTTTTAGAGAATTAGACTTCATTTCATAATTCAGTCATTCTGTTTCCTTAAAGACTGAACCTTTATTTAGACTCACAGATTTTCGAGATGATTGACTGCTTTAGGAATATCGAGGAAATTGTTCCAAGCTTTCCCCTTGTTTAAAGTGTAGTAGATCAAATGGCTCTGAAAAGGATTTTAAGGGACTTTTCAGACACTCTCATTAAAAATTGCAGTATTTGTAATGCTTAACCGACTACCTGTCTGAAGGGTAGAAGAGTTCACTTCTCAACCAACAATATAAAATTTCTAAAACATCTGTTTCATTTTATGCTTAATTCTGTGGATATTCTCGGCTTGCTTATTTTTATGGACTCAGTTGGTAAAAATGAGTTGAACATAAGCCCAGGCAAAATTGTTTTAAGAAACAGATCTTTTTGTTTCTAGAATCTCAACAAAACCAAATTGGATACCTTCAGTAATTTTGGTGAATGGGTTGTTTAAATATATGGTTCTAAATTTTATACAAAATGTTTTATTTTTGTTCACTCCTTGACCAACCTTGTTACGTTTTAAAGGAAGAATCCTTACAGTACTCTATTTTGACAGAGGAGAACAAAGTATTACAACAGTATTTGTTTATCCATCTTTCTTTTATTCAGTGTGTAGTGAAGGATAGCTTCTTTTGTGCTGTGCATGGCATTGCCTAAGCTATTTATTTATTTCTGACCTCAAGCAGAATTTGTCATTTGCAGCTGTTTTTTCATGGAAACTTACACTGCATAATTAACAGTTTCACATCCCTTTAATCATCAAAGTGCTAAATTATTGGGAACTGTGTGCTTCATCTTTGTCCTCTGTTTGTTGGCGTTTGCTAATCTTGGTGTGAATGCACAAACCTTCATTCTCAAGAAATTATGAACATAACCCAGTGTAATAATAGGGACCAAAAAAAGTTAGCTCGTTGAAACCATTCTAATGATTTAGTATGTAAAGCAGAAAATATTAAAGTAATGTTTCCTAGGGCAAAGTTTAGCATTTTTTTTCCTGCTGAAGAAGGTGGGTGCCCTATGAATGGGATACAAAAATACATTCTGTCCAAAATACGAATGTCAGATGGTAGGGCCCTGAGGCTGTCCAGCAACCTGTGTAACTCAGTGGAAGAATCAACATCTGTTTCTAGTACTGTTGCTAAAGCTGAAAAAAGTCAACCATAGGGATTTTGAGAGCACCCAAATAGGGAACTTTTGAATTGGTTTTGCCTATTGCAAATATTTTGACATCATTGTCACTCGATTAAAGTACATTATAATACAGAAGAATCATAGATATGAAGGCATTTCCACATTACATGAGGATCAATAATGCCTTATCAAACATTAAGTCTTAAAATTTTACTGTGGGTTTTAGAATATACTCGAATATTAAAAGTTAAGATACAGTATTCAATCTTTAAAATCAAAAAGATTATTTCATCTCTTTCTCCACTGTTCTTGAGTTATTGACAACTTTTGCCAAGTGAAATATTTTTCTGAAATACTAATGTGGTCCCTATCATGATTAGATAGTATGTTTTCAGGTTGAGTTTAAAAAAATCAATTTCCTTGGTCTTAATTGTAAAGAAATTTACATGTTGTGTGATCAACTATTTTAATATGAAACAAAATCTCCTTTCTTTCTCATCTCTTGTAATGAGAGAATAAAGTATGAGATTGAGGATGATTAGAAACTGTGTTTTTTCCTTTATCATATGAAAAGTTAGAAATCCACACCGAAATTATATTTGTAGAAAATAAGCAGTGGATATTGCTCTATTTCAAAATGTGGCAAAGCATATTCTGCTAATAGGAACATTGCTTTGAAGTGGTTCTTCAACAGTGACGGTGGCAAATATGGACTTCTATTAAAACTTGCATACTTTCAAATCACTGCCAGGAAGAGATTGAATGAAGTTGATCAAAAAACAAAGCCAAGTAAGACTGATCGTAAATCTCAAAATATTCAGCAGTTTAATGCCTTGTCTGAGAAACTTGTTCTGAATTTTTAAAACTGCAGAAAAGTCTTTTTTCACGTTGAAATAGTTCAGAGGGGAAAAAAAAGTTTTTACTTGAAATTAGTCCTCAGATTTTAACATATAGTGAATAAAATATTTGAGTTAGGATAGATTAAGACCCTAGAGCAAGGTAATTATGCAAGTAATTATCAGGCTCCAAAAGAAATCAGTTTTGTGAACACAGGACAGCAAGCTCAATCTGATACAGTGTTTTTCAAGTCTTGAGCTGGAGTTCAGCATGGTTATTTTTTGAACATACTGACAGTACACAAGGACCGTTTCTGTGTATGGAAGCTCTTTTGACAGCTTCTTCATATAATGTAGCCTGGGCACAAACCCATATGTTTGTATTCTGGTTTTGTCGTACTTTGCCTATGGACAAGCAGTAGACAAATTCACAGTCTTCACATCCTAGCTAAGACTGTCCCTCACACTCGTCAACTCTTTTGGAGTTCTCCACGTGGGAAGAGGCAGCTCAAATATTTCTGCTTACAAAGTCTAGACGTGCCTATTCCTTATGGAGTGTACGTATACTGCTCGTACTACTTACAGCAGATTAAGTAGATATTTTACACAATATCCCTATTTTGGTTGAAGCATTACCTCTGTATAATCTTATTATGAGTCTATGAAATCATAACTTCTCTCCTGAAGGAGTTAAAGTTAGTACATTTCCTGTGTGTCCGAGTTCAGAAACAATGAGGAATTCTTCCTCAGGATAGCTGGCTTTTGAATGTAGGTGAATCAACAATAAAGAAAATCTCATAATTCCATTTATCTATCAGAACATAATCAGTGTATTTCCACTATTACTGGAGAATCTTTTATCTTCTATCTTTTTTGTTTGTTTTGTTTTCTGTTCTTCTGATGCTTACTTGATAGTGATACATCATAAGTCACTAACAGAAATTAAAATTAATTTGAATGAGAACTGAACAGAAAGGAATCCAAAATAAGTATAGAGAATCATCACTACATCAAACTTGTGATGATTCACCTCAAGTTTTAGTCCTCACACTTAACAGGGATTTACACACCCGTAAGTCTTTCCATTACTTTAATTTCTTTAAAATAACACTTCTGATATCTCACAGAACATTTTTTCAATACATCTACAACAGTGTCAGAATTAGTGATAGATTAATTTATAGTACATTTACAATTAAATAAAGTAAACCTTATTAGGAAGGAAAAAGGGATAATGATGTGAGGTGTTCTTTAAAAAAGAATGCCATTGTAGTAATGTAATTCACACTACATTCAAAAACAAATGTCTTATTTCACTGCAGAGTGAAAACAGGAATAAAGTTTTTGGATAGACCCACCAACAAAAAAGGAAAAAAATGTATGTCAAAATGAGGTCATTGTATGCAAGAAAGAGTTTCCCGAAAGAATTCAAATAAACTTGAATGAATTAAAACATTTTTTCCTAAAAATTATTTATTAAGCAAGCTTAATTTGTTTTGAAGATCCTTTTGCTCATACTCAAAGTCTAAGCTGTATAGATTAATTTTCTGAACTACTTGAGAGGTCTTTAAGAGATTTCAAAATAAGTTATCGAAGTTTCCATAGCAGTACTTAGCAATCTTACACTTTTTGGAAAGAAAAGATGAAATCACTGATTCATAAAAAGAAATAAAATTTTTAGTATGTTGAGCATGATCATTACATTTTCCAAAACATGAAGGGGGACCGGGGGTGTTTTATTTCCAGAAAGTCAGTTGCAAAGCAGGGCAAGTGAGATTAATAGCTGCAATTGTTTTCTTCCATTTTATGAAAGGTACATGGCTACAGACAATTGTTTGTTTGAGCTCATATATAAGTATTGGTCTCCAGAAAAGACACATTAAGACATAAAAGCCTTTCCCCCATCCTCCCCTGCAGTTACCTGTCTCACTTTCGATTTAATACAACTCTAGAGTAAAAGCCATTTCATCTTTGTCAGGACCTCTCTTAGGCCACAGTCTGGTTTGTCTTCGCAGCTCTGACAGCAAAGCTGTAAAGTCTAGGCAAAATGGAAAAAATTAAAGTCTTTCTGTAAAAATTCTGAAAGTATATTTAGTTTGAAAGTCCATTCTTAATCCAAGTATGAGGTTTCTATATTTCTTCAGAATTTATATATATTCACTAAGTGGTAGTGCAAACTCACCTGAATGCATGAATTCTTTACATATTGTGGAACATTTATGAATCTGCTTTGCTCTAATATAAGTTTTGTGCTAAGAAATCCACCAAAGACAGTGTATGCTTCTGCTTCTTTATTCTCAGTATCTCTCATTTCTACCTGAATGCCATGAATGTGCTTACTTCCTGTTTTTTTTCTGGAATTAAATTGGTATCACTAGATTTTTTTTCCCTTTACTGTCATTTTGTCCTATTAAAGAAACAAATTCTGATATAGAGATTTCAGATACTTTGAAATGTATTTTCCATTCCTTCTTTTCTTGTGCCAGTATCCAATCAAACACAGATCTCATCTTTTGTTACTTACCCTTTGCTGAAACCATTTCTTTTGCATGTTTCTTATAATACTCTGACTAAGAGGCGGTCTGTTTGGGGACAACTCAGGGACAAAGGTCTGAGGATAGATCTGTAATAGTTGCTACTCTCTGAGCATAGGAACAGTTTCTTGTCAAGGGTGGGAGACAGAACTCATAATTTTCCTTCAGTATTGCATTGACTATAATCCTAAGGAGAATAACCTTATTCTAATTGTCGATTTATCTGTTACATTGTTCGCCCATGAGAATATTTTTTTTTTGCTTTCCTTTAGATATTTAGATAACTTCTGCCATAAAGCAGTCCTAATGAATTCAATACTTTTTCCTCAGAGAAAAATTTGACCAAAAGCCTGATTTCTAAATTTTAAATCTCTCCCTTGAAGCGTTTTTTCAGTTACCATGCTAGAAAGCATGTTTTTAATATGAAACACAACGAGCAGAGTAGAAAACAAAATTAGGGCACGGAGGTGAAGTGCATACATGAGAACAATTCAAGATTTTCTTTTCATTTCAACTTTTTTGGATTTCCAGGTTCATCTGTATGAATGACAAAGCTCTGATTTTTTTTTTGTTATCAAATTTAGCTGTGCTAAATTGTACAATTGAAATTTGATTAATTGTAAATTGATTACCCTTGCCAAATACCATTTCTTTTACTAGAAAGAAGGAGGTGAATATTTAAGTTCTTTTCCAAGTAATTTTTTTCCATCTCATTAAAGGAATTGTATATCTACTGAAGCAATGAGAAGAACAAATAGAGTTAAATGTTTTTCTCTTCCATATCCAACTTAGTCCTTCATACTCATATATGCACTATTTTTGTACAAGCTTTCTTATGGAGAAACATTTATTACATTAACATTTTACTAATACTGCAGATAACCTAATTTTTTTAAAAACTGAGAAGTAGAACAATGCATGAGTTACCCCTCTAAAATTCTGTTCAGTTTTTATATGTATTTCTCAGCTTTATTTTTTTTTATTTTAAATTTTGGGGGTTTTTCCCCTCCTTTTTAAAGGATTATTGTAATAATATGTTTTCTCACAGTATTCCTGAGGCAAATATAATGACATCTGTGGGATAAGGTTAAGGCTATATTGCAACAGACTATATGAGTTTTCCGGATATCTTTTTCCTGTAACCACCTCTGAATATACATACATAAAATATATTTTTATGTAGTTCCCAAAGTCAAGTTGCCAAGCTTACTTTTTCTTTATTTGTGTAACAGTTATGGATATCTCCTATGAAACAACTGATCTCACCATCTGAAAAAGAAAAATTAAAGGAAAATATGAAGCTATTTTAAAAATGAAATTCCATTTATTTCTTCACCAAGTCAAATATATTTATAAACTGTGCTGTATGACTCACTAAGTTCTACTCAATCTAAAATACTTCTCTGTCCACTTAAGACATGTCAGGGGAAAGTATGCAATTTGAGTAATGTGAAAATAAAATACTATTTGAAAGCTATTATATTTTCTTTGCTTTTACTGGTTCCTTCAGTTTATGTAAACTTGAGAAAATGACATTGGGAAAATGATGAGTTTTCTAGTAGATATGTATCTGCCAGCTGTAGAAATCTAAGGAAATTCGTTTGAGGGAATCCATACCAATTCTAAAATGTAGAATGGTAAAAGATGACAAAAAACCAGGTTCAATGAAAGAAGACCATTTTGAATATTAGGATGCTTCCCTGTTTTTTGCACAGATATGCCTGTTGCCATAGAGAAAAGGGAGTGAATGATAAAAAAAAAAAAAAAATAAGGCTTTTGAATTTAAAGAATAGGTATACTTGATATAAAGAAGCCAAATCTCTTTGGGTTGCAGAAGGCAGAGAGCTGTGGCCAACGAATTAAAACACTGGTAGTATGTCCATAATCTTCCCACAGCAAAAGCAAATTCACTCATCACTTCAAAAATGTGGTTTTTTTAAGACTTGTGTAAATGTCTTACTTTAAGGATGTGCCGTCTTCTTCTCTCAGATGACAGACTTCTGTGAATAGCTGTTTTCGAGCTAAAGAGCTCTAATTTTCACCAGTACTTGGCAATCAGAACTTAACTTGGTTGCTTAACATGCTAATATATTCTTAGGAAAACAAGATCAGGGATTCCATATTACTCCCAGATTAAATGAATTCCTGAAGCAACTGCTGTTTTTAAAATAAGAACTGTCAGGTTTAGCTATTTCTTTTGATAGTGTCTCAACATCTGCAGATGGGCCCCTTTGCCTTCTATTTAATAAAAGAAAATAAAATCAAACTTTAATGAATTACTTAGCTGTAATGAGAATTTGTAAACAGAAATTAGAGCTGCAAAGCTGTTGTAGGTGGCTCCATAACAGAAACTTGTGCTAAGGCTGATATGTGACTACAGGGCAGGAAAGCATGTTTTGGGAGCATGTAGAAAATACCCCAAGGTTTATAGCTTTCGGCTCTGAATGTAGTTACATTGATATATACTTCACATCATAAAAATTAGATCTTATTTTAGCATTACAAAGCTCTAAGCAGCTTTGAACAACTATCAATCTATTTTATTTTGTTCATTTTATTTCAGGCAGTCCTCAGCTTCCAAGTAAGGAATTGTTAATAACTAGAAAAAAAACTTATCTATGTTTCATGGTACACTTCTAAATAAATGCAAGAATACAAGATATCAAAAACAGCCAACAGAAAATAGTTACTTTCAAGAGAATGTACATTATTCACCTCTAGCAGTGAAATGCTGAAAGTCAGCGCATTTATATTTCAGTATCTTCCATAGGCTACAAATTTTTATTCACATGTGTTTGTTCTCATATATTTCTCCTTTTTATCAGTGGACAGTTTTAGAGGTGGAAGAATACAAAACAATAGCCCCTCAAAAAGTTTCTGAACCTGTCTTTAGAAGTATCTGTTTTCTTTAGGGTAGGATAACAAGATCAATTATGGTGATTTGATTTGACATGAAGCATTAGTTTAGATTTCCAAATGAGTTTAAAATACTTAGAAGCCCATTTCTTTTGAAATTAATTTTCCATTTTCTAGCTTTTCATCAGTTAATTTTTTTCTACATGCTCAAACCAATAATTTTATTTTTTCTTCAAACTGTAAATTTTGGTCTCACGGCAACAATTATGATCATATAGTCTAACTTCCTGAGCAATATGGGCGATAAAATTTCATTCAGTAAATTCATATCTCTTAAGGTATAATTTTGATGGCCATTTAAAGCTGCTCGTGCTACAGGTAGACTTAATAACCTTATCAGATGTTCTCATGTCTCTTTTAAGACTAAAACCAATGGTAACATATAGATCTATAAGCACCAGTTACAAAATGTATATAGACTGGATCCAACATGAAGTATGTAAGCTGGTTTTTTACTTGAATTTTTGTAGATCTTCCAGTTGCTGTCTTTTTCCTTCATGACGCCAACGTTGTCATAAAGAGGTGCTACCTTGTGTTGAGGTTATTTACAGTTTTGTATGAGATCTGAAGATTGCATTTTCAGTAAATAATGGACCTCATTTGTTCGGGTCATAACAGAAATTCCTCCTTTTTTTTTTTTTTTTTTTTACCTGTACTGCTTAGCATAAAATTATATAAAAATACCTATAAGCAATCTGATTACTTCTTAACAGTGAAATTCTGTACATCTCTGCATATGATATCCATTTTTGTCCAGAGTTAAGTAGTTGCCGCTTTATATAAAATTTTATGAATCTTGAAAGATAATACAAATCTCTGTAGAATACATAAGAAATAAAAATAAAAATGAGAATCAGAGCAAAGGTATAGCAGCTGTGGAAATCTGCTGTAAAACCATGGATTGGAATTGTGTTAGAAAAAAGGAAAGCTAGACAGCGTGGACAGGATTAGAGTCATATGTTACGGCAGGTAAAATAGGGAGGGAAGAAATTACTGAGAAAACACCAGATAATGACTACAGTAGATGAAAATCATGTTTCTGGTTGGAAATAATAGTATTCCAAGAGCATAGTTCAAAAAAGTTGAAATATGAAGAAGACTTCAAAATGTAATTTAGTGAGTTTTATGCAAAATGCAATGAAATTTTCAGAATTATGGGCTTTTATTTTTTTCCCCCAGAGGAAAAATCAAGAGTCTCTCTAAAGGTATTGAAGACTTTTGTATTGCCTTTGAGGTTTTATATGAAACATCTCCCACTGGTAGGTAGAAAATGCTAGAAGTCCTTTCTCCCTGCTTTCCTTTCCTGATAATAAGGAAGAGATGCTGTTTGAAGAAACTGTCTCCTTTGGTTTACATCTGCAGACAATGACGTATCTCACCTGAAAAGCCCGCACCCAAAATGTACTTGGTGGGCTGACAATTTTCCTGGCAGTACTTAGGGATCTGTATTGTACTGCATCTTTTCAAACAAGGAATTATTTTATAACAAACTAAGCCTTAGAAATTCATATTCTTAGTTTATTTTTCCCTTTTGCTTGCGCCAACCTGTAGTAACCTGTGATAAATGCATTTGTTTTAAGAAAATAATTTGCTTTTTACTGAATGGAAAAGTGATATTCACAGAAATCAGGGATTAAATCAAGAGAAAGCCAAGAGGCTTAGGAAAGGATGGGAGTAGATTACTTGAAGAAATAATGCATTTGTAATAAGAAAGAAGGTGCATAAAATTAAGTCCAAGTGATTCACTTCAACTAGTCATCAAAAGACTTAAAAGCATCACATGAAAATAATATTATTAGTATAACAAGGCTATTCTTGTAACAATTGTAAAAAAGGTAGTGAAAGGCAAGTACTTTCATCCAGCTGGAGAGGAAGTATGCCTTTACCCTCCAGCATCCTTCTGGCCTCTTCCTCATCTTTTCTGCACAATCACAGTTTTTCCAGAGATGTCGTTTTCCCTCCTATGTGCAGGGGTCTTAGAAGGGCGCCACGAAACTGGAGGAAAAATATGAACATAGGGAGACTGTGAATGAAAAGAGAAGAATTTAGTTGAGCTCTTGGTGATTTTACTTCCAATATTTTCCTTTCTTCTTGATAGACCTTGGGCTACTGTAAAGCTCATCCAAGCTCACCAGAGTGGATATGAGAACTTTAAGCAGGCAATTTATGGATCTTGGGAAGTCTGAAAAAGAGATTCAACTTTGAGATAGACAGGGCTACCTGATTAAAGGCTTTTAATGTCTATAAGGATAAGGGATCCCCTGAGGACAGACTATATAATTCTAGTGTGATTTCTACTTTTGATGTTTAGTTATCAATAGATTATTTGTTTTCATGCAAGTTTTTTGGAGATTTTTCTTTTTTAGAAGCATAAGCATCCACCCTGTTAAAAAAAAAAAAATTAATTACTTGATAGCATATGGAAAAGGATTTTTCTTTTCCCTGTTTGATGGTAGTGTGGATAAATCTTCAAAGAAAAAATATGCTAGGCATTAGCAGTGAGAATTCCCAAACTAGGAGCGGTTTCCAAGGGATTTTAAGAAGTTCTATTATTTGGCCCATTTAAAACCTGGTGAACATTGTCTTTCAACCATCCTGTAGGGAAAGTGATCTTTATGCACAAAGGACTTATATTTTCGATCTTCTAACACTGTAATAAAGGGCAAAGACAACTGAAGTTAACGACAATATATAGTACTTAAATGCTTTTATCTCTTTAGAGAACTGAAAAAGTGTGGAAAACATTTTTACCTTCAGCAGAGTTTATTGATATTTGATGTCTCAAATGCCTCTGATTTATTCTTTAATTAAAAATATTGCTTTATGAGAATGGGTAAAAATTGATTTTTAATCTAGCAGTTACATCAGCAGATGGTTATTTGGGAAGAAATCTTACAAAGAAATCTGTAGACTTCCATGCCTCAGGTAAAGGGACACCCAGTTTGATTGTCATTTAGTTATTTAATTAAACAAAATAATAATAAAAAAGAACTTTCGCAAGAACTTTTTTCTCATTTTGTTATTGCAACTCCTTTTTTGGGGGGAAGGGCTTGAAAAGTATCTGTTTAATCCTATTTATTGCTATGTTTGTCTGTTTTAGCAATAGTTCTTTTAGTCTTTTTAAATTAAAGGAAGATAACTGGGAATTTTGCTTTGCATTGGAAAATGGGTAGATAGAATATTCTGATTTTAATACCTTTATGTTAGAATAAGATTATCAAAACATGATTTTTGCTTGAAAGAAAATGGGAACTAAAATATGATATGTGTATTTCTACAAGTAATTATTGAAAGACTATATATTGAAAGACTATAAGTCTGAACAGACTCAGTGCCATTTGGATGTTTTTAAAGTTTGAGCAAATGTGTCATTATGATTAATGACAGTTGATAGAGAAGAGTGTAGAGAGAAGAAAGAATGTTTCTGACATGATACCTTCTTAATGCTATTGTCCTCAAAATTACTTTCCCTACAATGTTAGTTCCAGAACTAGTCTAAGATGATTATAATTAGTAACAAAATAATTTTGGCTGTTAACTCCAACAATTAGTGTCTGAGAAGTTGACGTTCCTCTGTATCCTATAAAACAAACACATTACACTGCAATTTCTGTCCTTCTATTTGTTTGCAAACAGTGGTAAGTTGAAACAATTTTAATAGGCACTTCTATTGAGGAAAACGCTTGGACTTTCCACAGCCTAGCATGGTTTTGTTCCAGAGTATCCCAAATTACTTTCTGAGTCCAAACATACTTTGGTTCCCCCCAATTTTCGGGGATCCTGAAAATGTTGTAATGCATTAAAACCTCTTGGAAACACTTATTTATTGGAATATTTATATTTTCTTTTTCATCTTGACTATAGCAACATGTTAGCAGCCACACTTATTACAGAAGGGTAGATCTACTATTTGCAGTTATCCAGTATTCTTTAAGAGTGCAATTGCTACATATCCATTTGAGGGAAAGCGAAGATGCCTTAATAAAATGCTGCAGTCATGATCTTATTCAGTTATCAGTGGTTCAGGAGCTGCTTGTGATGCTGTAGGTCAGAAAAGTAAAAAATAGTGACCATCTATAGCAATTAAAGGAAAAATAAACTACAGTGTTTTGTCAAAATCTTTATTTCATTAGAATGCAATCAAAAAATCTGTGCCAATGATTATTTTTTTGTATGTGTGAAAAAATCCTAATTTTACTATAGAAGTTTACCTCAAAATTTGCGAACTTTATTTCGTGTGTCAATGGGGATTCTTGTAAGCATAGAACAAAAATGTAATATAGAACTTTTTATTAATGATAATACATTTTTTTTAATCAAGGCAGAATTTAGTGTGTCACAATGGCCAGAGATAATATTATCTCTGTTTATTATATAATATCTATATAAACATTTATAATTTAGTATTGGTCGCACCTAATCTTTAGACTTTCTTCACCACTCAATTCTCAGCTTTCTAAAATTTGGTTCTACCCTGTACCCATAGCCACAGACATGGGAAAATTTTGAGACCAGGTCGTCATGCAAGCTTTGAAACATATCACCAAAAATATATATATACACCGTTATTCATGGATTAAGAAGAAGCAATACGTTTATTGTTTTATTAGTAATCTGAGAGGAGGAATTTTCCCCTTGGGAGTAATGATGTCCCTGAAGAATATCCCCATAAGGATATTCTCACGCCATTAGGGTGTGAGGTCAGACTTCTAATCTGTTTTTTTATCTCTATGAAGTTTGTACTTGGTAATTAATTAATTAACATTTTACTTGACAATTGACATTGTACAGTAAACAAACAAATCAACCAGTAAACCCCTGCAATATAGTTTATGTTACTGGTTTAGTGGGTCAGAACCTAGGAAGAATTTCTATGGACTGAGGACTACAGATATCAGCATGCTTTTTCCAGCAGTGCTCTACTTCTTTTCAAATTCTCCTACTATACCAGAGGTTATGCAGCCAGTTAAAATTTCTTTCAGTTCCCGCAGATGAGGATAAACAGTAGTTTACCTTACTGCCCTAGACATTGCAAAAAAAGCTGTTAAGACCATGTTGATGCTCAGAAAAGGTGAGATAATCTTGTCAACCAGAAATAGAAGGTGTTACTTACTTCTCTTGGGAGGTCTGTGGACAGAGATGTCATGTTCACTCTCAATTACATTATTTGAACACTTGAAAAGAGGATACATACCCTCAGCACAAATTGAGCACTGTGTGATAAGCAGCTTTCACTGTTTCTTTTTCCTGCTTGGACATGTTTGCACTGTTCAGTTTAACCATCTGTAGTCTGCAGTCAATGGGCTCTTCATTTAAAGAACCATCTGAGGATCATTTGTTTGAAATTATTAGACAGCTATGCAAAGCTTTGAGTCGGTGGCTACTCTGGATGGAGCCCATGAGAGCTCCAAATATTGTCGATGGTTACTCGCAATCTTTAATAAATCTCAGTTAATCACCAACTAATTAACTGACATCCCTACTAAGCGAAGATCATTATTACATAATTTATTAAATAACTAAAAAGCCGTTCTTATCATTGAAATGGACCTCACAATAGCAGAGCACTATTATTTCTGCACTTTTTGTGGAAAGTGATGGCCACAAAAATTAAAGACATAAATTTACATTTTCTTGGTCAATCTTCTTTTCCCACTTTTTTCCTGTGATCATAGTGCGGCTGTCCCATACTCACAGATTGATATTTCTGTATCTGCTACATACCATGAGCTCCATTAGGTAGGGTAGACTGGAAGAGTCCTGAATTTCTTCAGCTGAGAGAGAGAAAATTGTATAATACTTCAATATTATACAGGTAACTCCTCTTTGGAAATGCCTACTCTGGTGACACTGCTCTACTTAACATCCCTAATCTAACAGAAGTTTGCTTATGATTCCTCGAACCATCTCATTCAGTAAAAGAATAAGCAAATAGATCTCACAGTTTCATGAGTTTCACTAGGAGTATTTTAACAAGGATTTAGGTTTGATAAGAAAGATCTGTATAATGATGGGTGGTAATGCCTAAGGGTAGACAGGTTTAACAGCTTACTGAGTTGTTATCCCCATTCTTAAAACATGGAGTGAAACACACTTTTTATATAAAGTTTCAATGGCACAACCTACAGCAGCATGGTTAACACAGTAGCATAACCACATGTAGTAATTTTCAATGCAAATTGGACCACTGGTTTTGGCCTGGCTTTGACAAGTATAACTGAACTCTAAAATGCCAAACTTTAAATATCCATCAGCACTATTAATGCTACCCTGTGTAGTGGCTTGACCACCACAGCTGCTTGCTCACTTGCTCCTCAGCAGGATGGAGGAGAGAATTGGAAAAGCAAAACCTGAACACTTTTGGATCTAGATAAAGACAGTTTAATAAGTGAAATAAAGCCACACATATAAGCAAAGCAAAACAAGGAATTTATTCATTACCTCTCTGTGGTGGGTGATTCCCCACAGGTTGCCATGGCCAGCCTGAAGGACATCACCTCCGATGCTGATCTCTCCTTCTCGGAGGAGGAGTCGGAGGAGGGGACAGGGGCTTAATCCCCACCCTCTCTCTCTCTCCTGCTCGGAGAATTAGAGCAGGGAGCGAGCAGTCAGTTTTGTGTTAAGTTCTATCCCCTGTTCGAGAAAGTTCTGTTGTACTCGACGCCCCATTGGTTGTAGTTCTTTGTACCCTCCCCTGTGTCTTACTGACTGCTTTGTTGGCCCTCAGATCCTCCCCTTTCCCCTCTCCCCATTGGTTGTACTCCCTTTCTCCTCCCCTTTTCCCTGTCCCTTAAAAGTCTCTCTCAGCTGGATCCCTGTTCCTGTTCCCCTAATAAAGGAGAGAGCGAGGAGACCCCGCTCCCGTACCCTTCACCTCCTGTGTGGGCTCCTAATTACATCTGCATCGTGGTGACAGGCTCTGACTAAGCAGGAAATCTCAGGGTGAGACACCCACCCCTGCCTTGAGTGGACCAAGTCCCTCGGCTCAGCTCCTGGTGTTGGGAGGAGTGCGGCCAGGCGCCCGAGCCCTTTATTACTACACCTCTCACCACCAGGCAATTTTGTCCCCATACCCACACACTTTGGACAAATTCGAGCCAAGGTCCGGGTGCGGTCTTTGAAACATATCATTAAAAGTCAAGATACACTTTGTTGATGTTGTTGATGAATTCCTGAAGAATTGATACTTCCAGAGAAGCACATATAAGGGTTACTTGGGAAAACAAACACCATAACCACAAATACCTCTCCTTCCTGATCCTTTCTCTGAGTTTTTTTTTTGCTGAGCCTGACATCATATGGTATGAGATGTCAGGATGTCCCTTTGGCCATTCGTATCAGCTGTCCTGGTTGTGAGCCCTCCCCATACCTTGTGTACTCCCAGCTTCCACATTGCAAGGTAGGGTCAGAAAAAGGGAAAACCTTGATGCTAAGCAAGCACTTCTTAGCAGTAGCCAAAATATCGGTGCTTTATCAGCACTGGTTCAGTCACAAATCCAGAACACAGCACCATATGGGCTACTATGACAAAAAATTAACTCCGTCCCAAGCAGATCCAATGCATCTAGAGCTTTGGCATTTTTTTTGTTAATTTTTTTGATAAAACTTTTTTTCTAGTAAAAGGATACTCCACAGAAAGAAACAGAAGAGAAACAGTGTGCTCACAAAACAGTACAGATTATTCAGGGGCATATAAAGCTTGTTCAGGTGTTACCAGGTTATGCACTTAGCAAGGGGTCAGAAATGGTTGTTGGAACATATTGATTAATAGGAATAGCAACTAGAAGCCAAACAAGGAATCAATGTGTAGCCAAAATCGTGAAGTAGACCTTCCTTAAATACAATTAGTGCAAAATTAGTGTTTTCATATATATCTGTCTTTGTTGTGTGCTATATTCTGGAAATACTGTAGATTATACAGTATTTGTATACAGATAGTGATATAGGTATATCTATGTGTATATAGTATCTATCTATCTATATATATATATGGATACTTCTAATCAGTGCAGCAGATACAGCATTTTAAAAGAAGAATAAACATATTCTTACATAAGAAAAGAAATGTTAGGAAAACCAAATGAAATGAACTTACTTTTACATTTTCTATTTTTTTTTTCTTTAACAAGGACTTATAGCAATACAGGGAAACTAAAACTTCTTTAAACTTATTTAACATGGAAGCCCTTCTGAAATTGTTAATGTGATTTCCAAGTATTCAGGAACAGTAGGCATTAAAAATTGGGTTGTATGTCCTTGGGGAAAGAAATTAATAGACATAAAGGATTCTCTATCTTAATCTATATATTTATAATATGTACATAGTTCTTGTCATTGCTTTAAGCATTAATGAATATTAAACAGCAGTGAAATTACAGTTTGCAGAACCAGCCTTCTGGGACTTAAGTAGTCATGAATAAAGCCTAGACCTTCCTTCTCAGAAGCTCTAAGCTGCATCTTTGACTGCTGATGTACTGCTATGGGTCATATGCTGCTGCAGCTGGGCACTGGCTGTGTCTGCCCCTCCAAAACTCATACCTGAAGTTCCTCCCCTCAGTCACACACCCTCAATCCCTTCTTCCAAACCCCCTGACAGCAGGACCAGCAACATCAGCACTCTTGCCATTTCCCTCCCTTCCGTATCCTTACTACATTTTCACCCTTTCTCAAAATCTGTTAGGTTTCAGGAGGGAAAAAAAAGAAAAAAGAAAAAGAAAAAAGAAAAAAGAAAAAAAAGAAAAAAGAAAAAGAAAAAGAAAAAAGAAAAAGAAAAAAGAAAAAGAAAAGAAAAGAAAAAGAAAAAGAAAAAAAAGAAAAAAGAAAAAGAAAGAGAAAAAGAAAAAAAAGAAAAAGAAAAAAAGAAAAAGAAAAAGAAAGAAAAAGAAAAAGGAAAAGAAGGAAAAGAAAAAGAAAAAGGAAAAAAGGAAAAGGAAAAAAGGAAAAGGAAAGGGAAAAGGCAAGCAGGTCTTTCGATAAGATTTTTATTTTATTGCTTTCTGTCTCATTTGGATTCTGCTGTTTCCCTTGTCCTACTAAACCTAATTTGTAAGCCTTCCAAGTACTAGAAATCATGGCATCATCATAACAGACAGACAGGCAGACAGACAGACAACTCTCGCAAGTTTCCTTTCCCCTGGCTTGGACAAATGACTGCCAGACACTGAAGTAAATTCAATACATACGAGGACACAGAGGATGTTGATCACACAGGTATCATTAACCTTACGTGATGCTGACTACCTCTGGTAATTGAAGCTGAAAAATTAATTTGATCCCTTCAGTATTTCTGTTTTGCTGTACACTTTTCCAATGTATAGGAATTCCCCCTCTACTTTGTGCAAAAAATGTAATTCCTCTGGTTTGTTTACACTTGCATTTTCTCTGCAGGCAATTTCAGTAAGGCGCGCTTCATCATGCACATCCCGTTCTGGTCAATGGCTCATTGTCCATGCAGAGACCAGTGATGAGTGGTGCCCCTCAGGGGTCGGTATTGGGGCCAGTGCTGTTCAGCATCTTTGTTGGAAACATGGACTGTGGGATCGAGTGCACCCTTGGCAGATTGGCTGACAACAAATTAAATCGGGCTGTGTGGTGCAGTCAACATACTGGAGGGAAGGGATGTCATCCAGAGGGACCTTGACAGGCTTGAGAGGTGGACTTTTGCACCTCTGTGCGGTTCAACAAGGCCAAGTGCAAGGGCCTGTACGTGGCTCATGGCAATCCCAGACACACCTACAGGTTGGGCAGAGAAGTGATTGAGAGCAGCCCTGCAGAAAAAGACTTGGGGGTCATGGTTGCTGAAAATCTCACCACGAGCTGGCAGTGTGTGCTCGTAGCCCAGAAAGCCAATGGAATCCTGGGCTGCATCAACAGGAGTGTGGCCAGCAGGTCGAAGGAGGTGATGCTCTCCCTCTACTCTGCTCTTGTGACACCTCACCTGGAGTACTGGGTACAGTTCTGGTGCCCCCAAGATAGGAAGCATATGGAACTGTTGGAGTAAGTCCAGAGGAGGGCTAGGAAGTTGATAAGAGCACTGGAGTACCTTCGATACAAACACAGGCTGAGAAAGCTGGGGCTGTTCCACCTGGAGAAGAGAAGGTTGCGAGGAGACCTCACAGCAACCTTCAGGTATCTGTAGGTGGCCTACAGAGAAGCCAGAGAATCCTTGCCTCTGTAAAGGACTCCCTTTGTAAAGTTATATCTGTTTTCTTATTAGCAGTTATCAGTTGTACCACAGAAGCCGTTTGATCTGTAATTAGTCCACCTGTTAACTGCTCAAATTCATGACACTAAGTTTTGCTTATATTAATAAGCTGATCTAGCCAGTTAGTCAGGGTCCTTTAAAGAGGAGATATTATTGCTAAAGCATATGCATTGAAATATTTTTGACAGTTTTGAAAGGTGATATAGCAATTTATTATATGATTTTGTACCCCCACGGAAATGTAACACAGGTGTCTGGTGGTTGTGAATCTGCCAAAATACCCAGGACTTTATAAATTCAAATACTTCAGTGGATTCAGAGTTAAAAAAAAAAAATGAAGGCGTTTTAACCACCTCCTCTACTACTCTCCCTATTTTATTTCAGAAATGAGGAATCTTCTTGCTCAGTTATATGCCATTTAAATTATTTTCTTTGACCTTGATTCCACTCAAAATTTAGGTTAAATTACTTATATTCATGAGTCCAGCATGAATCACATTATCAGTTTTCATGGTGTAGCATGCTAACCGCTTCTGGATATGTGGGATCAAAAGAAAACATACATCTTTGCTTATAAAAAGTGTGGTTTCTTTTGTAGAGATGCTTCTTGCCGTGAATAATGAGTAATAAACATTTCTGAAATAATGTGCTATTTGTTTATGTGAAATTTTGCTCTGAAATGTTTACAGAACTTGATGTGTCTAAGTGGGAGAAAGATTCAGCTTATCTGATTAATTAATTTTTCACTTTAGAAAAACAAATTATCTAACTACTTCTAACTCAATTACCTTAGAAAAACCAAGATCACAAAAAACTGGTGATACCAATGTATTATGGTCAGTATTCTCTGCCTCCTTTTAAATTCTAAATTACATCCAAATAGTTGACTGTGAAGGGACTCAGACTCCTGTAATTTTAAATAACTGACTATAGATATTTATAAATAAAATTCCAGTTACTTATCCATCTAGTTATTTTATCTAGATCTATTTCTGACCTGGACCTGTTTAAATGTTTGTAGATCTATTTTTGTCAATACTTATCCTATATATCCTAACTATGTATAGACAATAAGACATAGATAAATGTAAAAATAAAAATATAAATATAAATAATATAAATAATATAAATAATATATAAATATAAATATAAATATAAATATAAATATAAATATAAATATAAATATAAATATAAATATAAATATAAATGAAGGCTACCTTATAAAAAGAAGAAGGCTCCCTTCTAATTGTCAGATTCAAAAGTAAGGACATGGGTCTGTTCCTTACTGGAGGTATTCCACTGATATTTATATGTTCATAGTTTCAGAAACACTGTTTTAAAAGAAAATTAGAACTTTTGAAGGGAGCATGAGTCAACATATTTTGAAAACTGTACCATGTTGCTATGTGGTATGATCTAGATTGTAGTGAGGGAAGTTCTAAGACTTACTGCAAACATCTGAAGTAAATATACTATTGAAATGTAGTTATTAAATGCATTTGACATTAACATATACCACCATCTGTCATTTTATGTGCATTTCCTCATTTTTGTAAATGAAGCATAGTTTTCTACTGCTGCTAATAGCTTCCATGTAGTGACTGACAAGACAAAGCCACTACTGGAGGTAGAAAAAACACAGTAAACGATGTTGTCAGTGCCCCAGAGGTAAATAAATACTGCCTTTTCCATGATCTGACCTTTAGGCTGATTATGGGTATGGTTATCTTTGCCAGAAGCGCACAAGATAGATTAAACCAAGCAGCCTTTTTAATACTGATTAATCCTGATGGAAGTAGGTTTGTTTAGTCCTAGGGAATGCAGCAAAATATTGGCCTTATCATCTGAGCAATTTTTAGCGTTATCTTTGATGTGAGCTAGGAGGTGCTTGTGGTTTGTCTGGTCACAGTGTGAGAAATGCCACTTTTGTTGATATTTTAAATTGGCTCTTGCTTTCATGTTTGTACATAATCCATGTGGTAGAGGTTTTGAATGATATACCCAGAGCACTAAAAAAAGTGTTGGAAGATTCAGAAATTTTATTTTTTTTTAAAGGACTGGCTGCCAGACTTGCTTGTCTTTAATCAAAGCTCTTACTTTAATTAAAGATGGGTTGCAAGATTCCTGGCAGTTTCACAAAATACAGTAAAACTGATTCTGTGCCAAGCAGACCTGAACAATGCAGTAAAAAACCCCACAGACCTCACCTTCCCATGTCTGTGACTGAATGATGGAACTGCTGAGGTTAGGAAATGATTGAACTGCGGAAGATGTATTATCTCTCAAGCATATGTAAATAAACAATTTCAGAGCCAGCCTAAAGAAGACTGGATCAGTTTCATATGAATCCCGTGCTCCCCAGTGCCCACGGAGAGGCAAACAGCATGAATGGAATATTACAAAAGGGAATAAATCACAGGGGGACAGGGACAGACAGCTGCAGCTGCTGGTGAAGCACCACAAAGTCTAAGGAAGGCCGGAAGAGAGGAGTCATCTCCAGGATGAGCAGCAGCAAAAGCAACATACTTACTGTGTCAGCAGCAGCTGGGAAGTCGAGCTGGGGACAAGACAGATTTGAATGGCAGGGGACTAGTGCTGTCAGGTGGATGGACAAGAGGATACAATGACAAGTTGTCTGCCACCCAGGCTGATCGAAGGCAGCACTGTGATGGAATGCAAGCCATATGGCCAAATTGTATTCTTATTTTGTCAGTACTTGCACACATGCAGTTCTACTGACAGCTGCCATATGAATGTAATGAAGCAGGGCATTGCTGGCCCCACAGACATCCCGTCAATGTGATTAGCAGAGCTCTTTGGGATTATATACCCATACACAATTAGGTATTCTGTAGTAAAAGCATTCTTGTTCCCTAGATTCTTTCTCAATTTCCCCCTCTTTTTGTTGAAATTCTGTGGCAAAGTTTTATTGCCATGTAGCTGAATCTTGGCTTCCTCTGTGCTCTTCTTAACCCCTCTGCCCTTTCTCTCTCTGCCCTATACTGCCTTGATATTTTCAGTTCTTCATTGGATAATTCTTGGTGCTGCTCTGCTTTTATCTCTGATGTCTTCTTAAGACATGTTTGTAGTCTTTTCAAACACACATTTGCTGTCTTACAATGGGTGTGTGAAAGGGATCAAATATAGCAGTAAATTTTCCTTCAAACTGGCCTGCTCAACCATCTTCATTTTGCCCATTATATCTATAGTATTTAAAATCCTGTGAAGTTCATAGTTTTTTTCACCCAGAAATTGACACAAGTATTCTTAGTGTATCTAAGAAAGTAATAATTTCAGACATAGAAGAGATACTAACTGGGACTGCCTCAAACACTGAGAGGGATGAGTAAATGGCAGATTCTCTGTAGAGCTAAATGTGGTTACAGGGCATGACTGAGTAAGCCTGAAGAAGGTAGATTTGGACTAAATGAAAGAGATGTGACATTTTTAAGTCCTAGAGAAGGCAAGAACACAGTGCTGCCTGTTTATTTTCCTCTGTGCTAGTTAGAAGTGGTGGACCCTGAACAGAAGGAAAGCCACTATATCTGGGACACTGACAAGCCAGGAAAAAACTACCTAAATATTAGATAGTGCAATCAAGATCTCTGAATAGCAATATTGACACAAATGGTGCACAATTCTCAAGGAAAATAACTTTTAATTTGAATTCAAGTGTATTTATACTGAAAACTTGATTACATAAATCAAACTCCTTCATTCAGAATACATAAACTTGTCATGTATGTTCATGAGAAACATCTGGAATTTAAAGGAATACATATTTGCAGAAATTTTAGCCATGGAAAAAGAATGGCCAAGAATTATTGATGAAGTAGATTGCTGAATAAGAAACAAATTTAGAGAAGCTGCAGTCTATTTTATAAATCATTCATTAGAGAAAAATGTGACAATATTTTTCTATTGTGAATTGTTTCCTAGAAGCCAATTAGAGTGGCTTATGATGCTTGATGATTATTTAAAAGGCCAGTTAACAATGCTCTAGAGGGTAGGCTTTTCATAAGCACAGCAGCTCATGTCCCAAAAGCTCTAAAACACCCCTTTGTGTATATCTTTCAGAGTTTTCAGTGCAAAATGTGATCCTGCATGCAGCTGAACTGTTTTCAACACGGCTAGAAATTTAAACAAAATGAATTAAAGTGATAGAGTACTTTCTTGATGATGCTTTACATGTCTGCTCTTGTGTGCAGTTTGCATGCAACATAGGTTTCATGCTTCATATTATAAAAACTGGGGGGTTTTGTTTTCTTTTTTCGCTTTCTTTCTTTCTTTCTTTCTTTTTTTTCTGTACTGCTCGCAGCTGACCCATCCTAGGGCATTCATCTGAGCATCTTGGCTACAGAGATGACTTTTTTTCCCCTTTGTTGCATTCCTGTCATTCTCAGCCCTGAAGAAAATAAAAAAAAAATCAGGAAAAACACTAACAGAACTTCAACTTTAGCAAATAAACCAAAGAATGACAAATGCCTTATGACAACTAAGATGTTCCTCTTTTTAAGAACACAGTAGCTATACTTCAGGCATGAAGACTTGGTATGAAATTCAACATTTGGAAACCCACTGAAGACAAGGTAGTTTTTAGTTTCAAAACATAATTTACAAATAAAAGAAATAATTTTTTTTTATTTACAAAAATGTTTTAAAGAATTGCTTCATTCTTTGTGTCATCTGTAACATACAAAAGAAAAAAAAATGTGTTGTTTTGTTCATCAATTCTTGGTTAAGACCTAGTAAAGGTACCTCATTTTTGAATAAAAGGGGAAAAGGCTTCTCACTTTTACCTATTAAACTGTTCTTTTGAATCACATTAACAGAATGTGGACTGTGGTGAATATGGAGAGCGTTAGGATGTAGCCGTCAGAGATGATGTGAGACAAGAAAAAAGCGAAACATCCTTAAGAGTAAGGCTGACAAAATTACATCAGTATTTCTACTAGTTGAATTCTGGAAGTAGAGGAGTATTTTTTCAAGTATGTATATGGTGGCAAACATGTATGTGTGTGGATTCACAAGCAGGCTGACTTTGAAGACTCATTATGTAAAGAATAATATAATTGACATCTTGATGTGTGTGTGATTGTACAGCTGACTTTAAGCTTCATTTTATAGTAGTGATAATACATATGGGACTCATTATGGGACCAAAAGCCTTGCTGATTAATTAAAGGCTTCTTTTTTTTTTACAATAGCAAATTACCTGAACAAGAATATAATGAAAGAAAAAGTAAGATAAATCCATTCTACTGAGCTGCATATTCCAAATCACTCAACATTTTGGTTATTCATGTTATGCGTATAAAAATTAGGTATTTGCAATAATACAACATTCACCTTTAAAGAATGAAGGTCGCTGTTGGATGTATGCTGTACATGTACTACACGTATTTATAGCTTCAAAACAGTCTGTATGTTTTAATGACTGTTTGCTTCAGATGCATTTTATCTTTCCAGAACATTGCAAAGTCTTTTTAATAGATTGTTTTATCAGAACAGACTTTAAAAACAAACAAACAAAAAAAAAAACAACCAAAAGACTGGTAGTCAATTATAGGAAGGTTGCTACACTTCTAGTGAGTTTGGCTAATTTGTGTGAAATGTTTCTTGGGACAATGAGTATTCCCAATGAAGCTTAGTGACAAAAATTTAAGTATTAAGGGAGATTTAGAAAGCAGATAGGGGAAAAAACAAACAATACAATGAAAACTTTTAAAAAAAACCCCAGGAAATAAAAATATAAAGAGAAGGACAGTTATCAACCATACACACTAATTCTGGTGTATTAACCATGGTTACTGGTTTGTCAATACAAAGTAGCTGAGAAACCTAAATAAAAGATATGTTTGTGACTTCCTGGATTCTTATGGATAGTACAAAAAGGAGAGTGAGATATTTAACAGGAAATTGTCAACTGCTGGGAGTAAAGAAAAATTATTTAAATTTTCTTGGGCTCAAAAGAAAAGTGGCACCTGAGCACAGTAGACTTCAGCTGGGTTAGTGGCAGCTTCAGCCAGGAATATTATGTTTTGAGGACTTCAATCCCTAAATTGTGAAACCACTGAACTGTGTCTAGGTTGAATTTCCAAAACTGATGACAGTAATTGCCTTTTATAACTCGATTAAGTCAACGTGTTTTTTTGATCTTTCGTAGTACAAGTTTGCAAGTCATTTTCACTGCTATTATTCCATCTTTTCCAAGAAGTACTTGGCTTCTCTCTCTCTGGTTCCTCATTAGATTACGTTTATGTGCCGGTTTCTTTTATTGGCTGATGTCCGTTTTAATACTTATTTTTTAAGAAACTCTCCTTGAAAGACAGAGTAAAAATATCTGTCACTGCTCTTGAGGTCATGAAACCACACAGCCTTTATAAAAGGCAAAGGTCATGCAGTTTCCAGAAAAAGGAAGAGGAGTAATGTTCATGAAAAATGTGCTTCGGAGTACCCATTTTTGAGGTTCATCATTGACCTCAGGGAGAGTATTTTTCATTTGCCATCTCCTTGCGGTCAAATTCTTCAAACATATCCATCAACCTTATTTACATAATAAAAGGCAAACAAACTATCAAACAGACTGAAAGCGTTTTTGGGAGGAGTGCAGAGGGAAAAAAGTAATCTTTATATTTGCATTACTCTAAAACAATTTTAAAATAATTTAAGAATTTGTACTTGTGTTTTTTAATCTACATTGGCACTTTATTCTCTATCAAACTCTTTTGCTAATTTTGACATCTGAAAGCCTAAGATGGTGATCAAGTTACTTAATGCATAGTGGACCACATTTCCCCTGCTTATTTTATTCATACAGTCAGCAACATTGCCCTGATAAGACAATCTTGATAGAAGTAAGATGGATTTCTGTGGCATAGGTGTCTCAATACCTTGAAAAGAGAAAATAGAGATTGAGAACTGTATTTGTAGGAATAAATTGGCATCTGCTGCTGCAGAGCTTGTAGATATCTCCCCTTTATTTCTGACACTTGGCTAGACCTTGAAATAAAAGAATAATGGGCATCTTTTCAGCTAAATGTTTGAAGGAAAATTTAATGGGGAACCGAGAAGTACTGATGTGAGACTGCCTAGAACAGCCAAACTGAAAAGGAAAGAAACTCCTTACACCTTAAACAGGGAGAAAAACAGAATACAGGAGGGATGTTAATATTTCTATATAAACACCATGCATACACTTTCTACATTGTAGAAAAAAATAATTCTTGCAACAGAACAAAGAGGAGGTATTGACAGCAGAAAAACAAGGAAGAAAACCATGTTAGGAGACACATCCGATTCCTCCCAGACTGGCACACAGCAGTGATAATGTGTTTGGGCCCTGCAAGCATTAGCGAAACTTCAAAACTGCTTGTGATGAAGTTTTAGACAAAGGACTGCTCTGTCACCCATACTGAACTATACCTAGCTAAATTTTATGACTGTCCTCTTTGCAAAATGTGCAAATGCATGGATATTTTGTATTGATGTATTGATAAAGCTGTGTATTTTGGCACCATGATACACTGGACACTGCCAAAAGGACTTGTTTGGGTACAAAATACTCTTGTTTATGGTCAGTGTTTGTTTCTGAGTAAAGGTTATTGCTTTGCATACACACTCTGAGCTTAGGCAGAAAGAGCATTTAAGAGTTAGTAACTGTCAACATCATCTGACTAAGTACACTTGCACGAAGTTTTCCAAAATAACTCACTGGCAATGAATCAGTAAACCATGCTCTATACCTGTGCACAGATACTGCTGCCATTGATGGTTCCTGTACGTCAAGGGCTTCTTGTTCATAGTCCCTCTGATTTCCAAGCTCCTTAGTAGCACCTTCTGTTGTACAAAAATAAATATTGATTTTACTGTTATTGATTTTACTGTTATAAGTCCAAATGTGAAATGGTGCAATGTTGTGTCATTCTGTACATGACACTTGCTAAATAAGATTTGTAAAAGAAGTTAGTTTGTGAACAGGCCTGAACTTGCTGTCCTTATTAATGTCTACAAACTTACTGAATTAGTCTCATGAGCTATATTTTCTTGCTTTCTTAGCATCAGATACAGAAACATTTCTGTTCAGAAATACTCATGTCTTTTGATCCAGTTTTTGCTCAATGATGTTGATTATTTCAGCATCAGTACTGCTAGTCATCAGGCTGCCCACTACTCATGCCTGCTGCCCACTATTCGTGTGAAATTTCTCCTAATTGTTTTTTTATAAATAATCATAGTTTGTTTCTACATGTGGACTTGTTTTTAATAAGCTTAAGGACTGTAAGAAATGTCATTTGGTGTATAAATATCTGTCTTTTAATTTTTTTTCAGTTTTCTCAGTGTTCCCTGCTGTCTTTGGCAAAAGCTGTTAACTATTCCCAGAGCTGTGCTGACATTGCCAATGATGGTAGCATAAAACACCAACATGGAAATAAAAATAACATGATTCTCCCTGTGTTTTATTTCAGTTGGAAATGGGGGAGATAGTAGCAGGGTGGGAAATCAATGAGTGCCAAATGGAAGAAAACAATGGGACTCAGGGGGGAAATATTTTGCAGTTTAATTGTAGACATTAAGACTGAAGAGATTAAAAACATTAGGTACTGAAGAACTGAAATCTGTGGGAGTTAAGGGCAATCAGCACCTCCCTGAGCTATTCAGCATTGCTTGTAATAAGACCACAAAACAGTGTTGTTGCTTTACGCTGACTTTTCATGCTCTGGGATAAGGCAGCTCTATCAATACTGCTGCATAAATTGAAGTAACTGTAGTTGAGGCCTCAAGATTTCCTAAGGCAATCACTTATATTGCAGAGGAATACACTACTAATGACTTAGGCTTATGAGTAGTATATGCTGAATATTGCTCTTGTTGGTTTTTTTGATATTTTCATTTCAGAAGTGCATCATATTTCTTCTTTAAACCCTCTGATGGTCAGTAAATTAGATTTATTTACAATCTCCTTGTAACAGAAAAATCTAAAGATGGAAGACAGCCAACATACAAATTTAAAATATAATTTCATACAAATATTTTGAAAAACTGTTTGGCTCATCACTTTTCTAGTAAAAGAGTATACAATAGAATCACTTCAAAAGTTTTTTAATTTTCAATTTCTTCAAAACTGAATTATGAGTTTTTAAATTACAACAAAGTTAGGACCAATTTAGACAGCCCTGACCAAATAACACAGGGATTTAAAGAATAAATAAATAAATAAATAAATAATACAGGTACTACTAAAAAACTAAATTGTTATTGTTACTAAATTGTTATTGTTACTATTGCTATTGTTACTAAAAACAATATGAAGTATAAATTATGCATATGTGCTGGCTTGAAAAAGTTCACCAGAGATCACTGTAGTTATCCCGACCAATTTTCTCCCAGGAATGCCTGAGGCAGAACTCCTGTCTGTATTCCTAGGTCCTGACAGAAAGCTTAGGTACTTTTTTCCTCTGTTTGCTGTGAAGTGTTCAGGAATAATGGAAAAGTAGAAAAAAGTCTGACAAGACTGAGCATCACAGGACATTTAAAATACTTACCTTGATGGACAAAGACGAATGTTGTACTGGTAGTATTGAAAGGAAAGAAAAAAAAAAAAAGACTAAACCAGAAAAAAATATGTATCTTTTATACTTAGCTACAGTTGAAAGACTCTGCAGCAGAAAGAACAACTATTTTTACTTATATTTCTTTCTTAAGTAAAATTGATTATTTTCAGATGTAAGAACAAAATTTCACAGACTCTGATTTTCATTGCTGTATAATGGAGTCATGGGAAATAACAGACTGCTGGTGTATATAGTACTAAATATTTACTAATAATCCCTTTAATTTTTACAAAATAAAAGGAAGTTGTTGCATGTGATTGAACTGAGGTTATTTCCATTTGCTATGATCCAGTTTTCGTGAGAGAACTTTGGCTAGTTTCTAGAATGCAGAAATACAATCTGGGATCTGCATCTACATTTATTATTTGACCTTTTTTCTTTCTGACTGTTGGTTATTTTAAGAAATTAAAATGAAATAATTAATAATTTTGATATTTAGACCCATTATGGTTGGATATTGAAGCTTCTTGAAGAATTTGCCTTTTCTTAATGATAAAATATACACTCCCAATTATTTTCTAAGGCATAGATATTACACTAATTGGTATAATTTTTAAAGTATGACTGCATTAGCGGGGGCAGTTTTGCTTTAAAATTGTAAATGAAATATCTGTTATACAGAAGGAATTTTTCTACTATATGATGTTTTTGTCACAAGGCAACTGTGCTCTTACATGTGCTTTGGGTGTTTTTTCTTTAGTTACAGTACGTGTTGCCTGCAGGCTGTACAACAATGCATCTAATGGTGGTATCAACCTGCAGAATGAATATGTACTGACCATTTGTGCTCTCTGAGAACACTGAGACTGAGACACAGAATACTCAAGAAAAAGAAACACCAGGAGAAGGCAAGTGAGTTTTTATCCCTGAATTTGACACTGACTTTCGTGGAGCCTCGTCCATACTTAAGCTTCCTCGTATAAAAGACAGAAGAAATAGTAATTAACCAATACTCTGTTGCTACACTACTACATGCAATGCTGCAGTATTGTGAACTGGATAATGCACGTTAAAACACTTGAAATGCGTTTGTAAATGCAGAGACATTTTGAGTAAAGGGAGTGACATCATGCTGGGGACCTGTCACTAGTGGGGTTCCACAGGGCTCCATCTTTGGCCCTGTGCTCTTCAACATCTTCATAAACGACCCGGACACAGGACTGGAAGGGATACTAAGTAAGTTTGCCGATGACATTAAATCTAGAGGACAGAGAGACTTGGCAGACAGACCCTGACAAATCAGAGGACTGGGCAACCACCAAGCATATGAAGCTTAACAAAGGCAGATTCTGCAGCTGGGACGGGGCAACCCTGTTTGTGTGTATAGACAGGGGAATGAGAGACTGGAGAGCAGCACTGTGGAAAGGGACCTCGGGGTCCTGGTCAATGGCAAGTTGAACATGAGTCAGCAGTGCCCTGGCAGCCAGGAGGGCCAAGCGTGTCCTGGGGGGCATCAGGCACAGCATCACCAGCCAGGCAAGGGAGGGGATTGTCCTGCTCTGCTCTGCACCGGGGCAGTCTCACCTCAAGTGCTGGGGGCAGTTTTGGGGGCCACAATATAGAAGTGGCATTAAGCTATTAAAGAACATCCAAAGGAGAGCAGTGAAGATGGTGAAGGTTCTGGAGGGGAAGCTGTATGAGGAGCGGCTGAGGTCACTTGGTTTGTTCAGCCTGGAGAAGAGAGACAAGACCTCATTGCAGTCTGCAACTTCCTCACGACAGGAAGCAGAGGGGCAAGTACCAATCTCTTCACTAGTGATCGGTGACAGGACTTGAGGAAATGACATGAAGCTGCTTTGTGGGAGGATTAGGTTAGATATCAGGAAAAGGTTTTTCACCCAGAGGGTGGTCAGGAACTGGAACAGGCTCCCCAGGGATGTGGTCACAGCATCAAGCCTGGCTGATTTCAAGAAGTGTTTGGACAGTGCTCTAAGGCACATGGTGTCACTCTTGAGGTGTCCTGCACAGGGCCAGCAGTTGGACTAAATGATCCTTGTGGGTTCTTTCCAACTCAGCATATTCTATGATTCTATGATTCAGATATAAAAGGGGTCATTTTGCTCATCAAATTCAGTCCATGATGACACAGAACCAATGTAACACACAGTCTGGAAATCAGTATTTCATATATGACATAGATCAATAAATAGCCCCCTACATCCTGTGGCAAGCAACTCTTATAAGCATATAGAACAGAAACAAAAACTATAACATACTTCAGGAAGAGGGCACAATCCTAGGAATCAACTGTCCTATAGGGAAATGTAAAGTCTGGTAGTTCAATGGAGAGAGACTGGTTTCATTTGATTTGTAATCTTAAAGTTTAGTTTGCAAGAAATTCACACAGTTAAGCAGATAAAGGATTGTCCATAAACTCATGACAATTCTTACACGAATTATTCTAAGTCATATTTCTGCAGTCAGTCTTCAGGGTGTAATAGTAATTGTCTCATAAACAAATATATATAGATACTGAAAACAAGATCAATTATATCTATATCACTCCTGAAGCTCTGACATTTATGAAGTTATCCATGTTCTAAAATATTTCAAGTGACAGCAGTTCCAGTGGTCTATTTAACCTTTCTTTTTGTTAGACCTTCCTTTTTTTCCTGAAAAAATCCCTCTCTCCTTTGTCATTTAATGTCTTCATTCCTTCTCCTTCTCAACACCTTTTACATAGTTGAAGACCATCATCGTGTTTCTAAACCTAATAAACTTATTTTCTTCAACTGTACACATAGTTGTGTTTCCAGGACCTATTTTCACACTTGTTACTATTTCGTGGGCTGTCACAAATTGAATCAAAGATGCTTAAAGCTGGAGTTAATATTCCAGCTGAGACATTACTACCACTTAGAAGAGAAAATTGTGACTTCGGGGTTTTTTTGCAGGTAATAATGCAGTTCTTATCTCATTAAGTTAAATGACTTTTCATCATTAGTGTGATATTTTTGATTAATGTATGCTGTGACTGTAATTCTGTTCACCACCCTTTTGCAGTTTCTGCAGTGCTGCTGCCCAGACAGGTTTTCTACACCCTATGGTTGTGCAGCCACTTGCATCTAATTGTGTGTAAAACATTGTGGTTTTCCTTACTAGATTACATCCTAATTTTCCACACCATTTCTCATATTTGCCGTGATTATTTAAAGATATACTTCTGTCCTCCAGTATTTTTAGACTTTGCCAAAATTTAACTTTGTTTATGATTTTAATTATTAAACTACCAGACTTACAGAACCCTATCTGATATATCCTAGTTTAAGAGAATGCTACTCTCTGGAAAACACTCTTGCCAGTTAGGTATTCACATCATAACAGTCTCATTTTTCTAGATTTCTTATGAGAATCCTGGGAAAGTGGCAAAAGCTTGCTGCAATGAAGATATTTGATACCTAACATCTTCTTTCTATTCACAAAGTCTATTACTCTGTCATAGAAGG
This sequence comes from Amblyornis subalaris, assembly GCA_018881555.1. NCBI lineage: Eukaryota > Metazoa > Chordata > Aves > Passeriformes > Ptilonorhynchidae > Amblyornis > Amblyornis subalaris. The sequence goes on from JACAXG010000001.1 coordinate 22,250,903, forward strand.
AAATTAGTTTGGTTTAATATGATCTAGTCTTCATAAATTCATGTTGGCTGTTACTCTTCTTTTCATCTACCAGGTAGATAAATTTATTCTTTTCTCTGTGTTCTACTGTTTCTCCAGGACTGGATGAAACTCTGGACATGAGCCAACAGTGTGCACTTGCAGCCCAGAAAATCAACCGTATCCTGGGCTGCATCAAAAGCAGTGTGGCCAGCAGGACAACGAAGGTGATTCCGCCCCTTTACTTTGCTTCTGAGACCCCGCCTCTAGTAGTGAATCCACCTCTGAGGCTCTCAGCAGAAAAACAAATGGATCTGCTAGAACAGGTCCAGAGGAACGCCACAAGGATAATCACAGGGATGGAAAATCTCTCCTACAAAGAGAGACTGAGAGAGTTGGGACACCTCATTGCAGCCTTCCAGTACCTAAAAGGGGGTTTATAAAAGAGAGGGAGAACAACTTCTTACATGGGCAGATAGTGACAGGACAAGGGGCAAAGGTTTTACACTAAAAGAGGAAAGATTTATATTAGATATTAGGAAGAAATTCTTTACTCAGAGGGTGGTGAGTCTCTGGAACAGGTTGCCCAGACAGGCTGCAGATGCTCTATTCCTTGAAGTATCCAAGGCCAAGTTGGTTGGGCCTCCGAGCAACCTCATTTAGTGGAGAGTGTCCCTGCCTATGGCAGGGGAATTGGAACTAGATGATCTTTAAGGTCCCAAACCATGCAATGATTCTGTTTCTATGACCGATACAAACTTGATTGGTCTATACTTTTCTCATTCCTTGTATGTCTTATTTGTAAAGACAAATTATTTTGCTGTTTTTTCAGTCCTCCATAATTTCTTCAGTATGTAAAGATACTTCTGGCACTTTAAGGATTTCATCAACAGCATATCTTAGAATCCGTACCTCATCCCCTCCCACCAATTTTAAGGGGAAGTAACGTTGAATATGTCTAATGTTTCCATGCCTTACTGCAATCTGAGTTCCTATTTTTATGCAAAAGATGTCAGTGACTTTTTACATGAAGATTGAACTGAGAAAGGTATCAAATTGCTCGCCTTCCCAAAGTCACTGCTTGATACTTTATGGTTCTCTTTTCCCTCTGCCCAGCAGTAAGACATTTAGTTTCCTAGTCTTCCTCTTATAATGAGGTTCGGAATTATTCTTTTGTTTTCATATTTGAAAATATTAAAAGTGTCACTGATTAACAATAACCAACATAATGTTGGATTTGAAAAGCTGCAGTGCAAGTCTTTATACGTTTCTGATACAAAAGTAGCATTATAATAAGAAATGTAAAGCACCTTTTGAAAATCAAGGGACTTAGCGAGTGATTCCTTTACCTAAAGTTTCCAATGGTATCAGAATACTTTTATGACTGTCCAGAGAATTAATACAGCGGTAGCACGGGGGAATACCATATTCCTACACAACCTGTGCATGTAGATGCCTCTCAGAAAACCTGGAGGTGGCCCATACCTGCCTGCCTGCTGATGTACCAGTACCTTTATTGCTGCAGCAATGACACACTTCCACTGCACGGCATCTGTGGGCAAACATGCTCTTGGAAGCCATCCTCAGTTGCACCTCGCACCATGCTTCCATATTCACTGTCTATATTGGCAGGGAATCCAGTTCTGAAGGCAGCTTTGGAATTCCCCAGTGCAGAATGTAGTGGTACTCTTGGGAGTGTGCATGTGAAAACAAATACAGTGTGCATCGAATTAAAAATATAGATTTATTTTACTTTAAAAGTAATTACAAACAGAGAAGAGCAGCATGAGAGATAGTGTGCAGCATGGCATTAAACTGAAATTAAATGTTTTTGCTGCAGGAATTATTAGTCTAGTGTGGGGTGACCACCAATAACTGGTGTTGCTGTTGCTAGGAGCTATCAAAAGAAATGTCACTCTTCACAGCAAGTGATGAAATTTGACATATGGCATCAAAGGATCATTAAAACTACACCTGCTGCAGAGGAGGTAGTGTCTTTTGAGAGACTTTCAAGCAGAAAAGGTTATTCCAAGAACCTAAAAGGGTATGCCTTATTTTCTTTATTTCCTAATAGGTAATTAAGAAGCAGTAAAAATAGAAAAGATGGTCAGAAAAAGGTTACAAAGGAATATTCAGCCTTCTTGTTTTTCAATGTTTTATGGAGTAAAAATAAGAAACTATCAAGACACTTTCTTTATAAAGTCTACAACAACACAGTGGATGATAAATCATTAATAGACATAGCTGGAAAGGTTGACTATCTTTTCTCAAGGTTCAGTACTGCATTCTCCAGCTATTGCCTTAATGAAACTTCTCTATTAGTTTTGATAACATTTTAAAGTGTGAGTATTGAAGATTTTGGTCAGAAGCCTGAAACAGTTTTGTATTCAGTTCGTCATACACACATTGAACTATGTATAAGAAAATTACTCTTGACTTCGGTAGAACTCAGCACACTTCCTGACTCACCACCAAATTCATACTGTAGAAGAACTCTATTTCATAGTAATGAAGATTTCTGTTGTAATTATATTTGTGATTTTATTCCTGAATTAGAATGGAATTTTCATATATTTTTCTATATTTCAGCTAATACAGTTCTTACTCTTGTATCAGACAAATAAATAAACACATAAAGCCTTGTTTATTGCCTGTGCAGATTTCCTAGGAGTTATTGCTAGAAATTAATGCACAGAGAGAAAGGATTCAAATAAAACTTTGCTGTATAAATGACTTTTATAAATTTGCAATGTGCCCTTACTGGGAAGACTGAGAACCAAAACAGCTTAAAAATATTAAAAAGGAAAAGAATTAGTGTTTATGTGTACCTAGTGGTCACACAGAGCAAAATCTATGAAGTATTATTAATAATGTTGCTTCACTGAAATGGATATAGTCGCAAAATCATTCATATTTTTACCTCTTCTGCTCTGCATTCTCCATGGATTAGCTGTCTAGGGTCTTCCAAACTGTATTTTATTGCTCGCTCTGCCATAAGCTCCTAGATAGTGGCCAGATCATTGCCTCTGTGTTTCATTTTACCAGTTTAGTGTTACTAAAAAAGTCCAAGGTATTGCTACTGGTGTTTCAATTTTAGTCCTTTAACCTAATATATTTTGAACCTTTCCATGGACAACATTGCATATGTTGACTTCTGTTAATATATGCATTCTATGGTCACTGAGGGACAGTTCATAGATTCATAGAATCCCAGAATATCTCAGGTTGGAAAGGACCATAAGAATCAAGTCCAATTCCCTGCTCCTCGCACAAGCCCAAATTTACATGTAAAAGATTTCAGTTTACTTTGAAATAACCTTAATTTTCAATTCTGACAATAAATAGGAACAATCAATGCAGTGTCAAGAAACTGTGCAGAGCAGGTAGATATGAGAGCCGCTGTACAATGTATCTGCTGAACCTCCTATGACCCAAGGCTTCAGATTTCACTTTTTGGCACTGATTCCAAAAAGTCTTTTGCTTCATTTATTTTTGTTGTTAAGTAAGATGGTCTACTGTTATCAAAATGATTCAAAATTATGATTCTTTATATAACATTCCTATCTACAGCCCTACAAGTTGATAATGTTGAAGCCAGTAAGAAAATAATTGATTTGCACAATTCTGCTTTCTAACAAAGAAAACAAATTTTGATCTTTTTCCATGAATCTCTTTTAAATGCTCGAAATCAGATAGTGACATTAAAAAGGGGACAAGGGAGGCCTAGATCTTAGAACTTCTTCAGAGTCAGAGTTTTCAGTCAATCTTTGGCTAAAAGAGACAACGATTTCTAAAGCAGTCTTTCTACTGTATTTTGTTCTGTTCTTTAGGAGACTAGAGAATAAGAAACAAAGTTTCTCAAATCTGAACAAGCTTATCAAAAATCCAAGGGGGATTCAGATGATTTTATTACAGTGGTGATAAAGGAAGTTTTAGCTTGATCTTTCCCTTTTGTTAATCATACTCTTGGAGCTAATTTACAATGAAGATGTGAACTTAAAACAACATGCATTTCAACGACGTGACGGGAATAGGAGTGATATGGCTGACGAAAAAACATAAAAACTTTTTCAAATGGCTTAAGAGAATGTGCTGTCTGGGTTTAGATCCAGACATCAGGGAAATAGTGTGTTAAAAGAATACATAAAACTCAAAGTACAGTATTTTAGAGTATTTGATTCAAACAGCATTACTTCAAGGTCAAAATCAGCTACAGCCTAATAAATAAACAATCTTGAGCAATTATGTTATGATTAATAAGGGCTTAGGAAAACTTTTTATTTTCCAGTTTAACTAAATCAGGGACAGACCAGGAAATAAGTGATCAAATTTGGAAATGCACTGCTATATATACCATGCAACTCAGGTAAAGGAGGAAGTTTTTTAACTCCTGCAGCCCAGCAGTTGCAAAGGGTCCCGTGGTAGCAAGGCCTGCTTGTTTAGCTATTGCTATTTTAAGGAGAACCTCCCTGAGAAAGTGGGTTGCAAATGTGTTTGGTGGCGTGGCTTTTTATTCCAAAATTTGTTGTGACAAAAAAGGTAAAAGTGTGCAGAACCACTCCAGAACTTGTCACCGTTCTGCCTTGGTTTTTCAACACATCACTGGAGCTTGTAAGGATTTAATAATGCATGTCCATTCAGTGCTTTGAATAAAAACTGTACTTTTGATATTAACATCCTTCTAAATGAAAACCTCATACATATTTTTTTAGATAAATTCTTCCTGCCTTCAAATGAACTCTGATCTGAATTAAAATTCTGAAAATTACTGTCTCAGCTCATTTTGGATGAATCTGCTGGTAACGTAAAGTTCCAGACTGACAGCTCTAGAAAACTGTGTTCTACAAAAATCTCCCATTTAAGTTTTTTTCACTTTGCTTCACCAATATTCTTGACTGTGATTCAAGAACAACCAATTCATTGATTGACTGCGAAACATAGATGTATGAATTCATGAATCTATTTATTAAGCCTTACAGGAAGAATGCTAATTCTGAAGACTATTTGTTCTTATTGGAAGTCCAGTAAATTTACTAGAAGTGAATACTAATTTAGCCTCTTTGAGGGTCATGAAATTGTAACAAATTTTTATTAATATAGGTTAAGGTTTATTAATATAGGTTAAAGTTTAAAATTACACAAAGAGCTGAAAAATTCAAATCCTTTAGTTGTCTCGTGATCCACCCAGTATTACCAGATGCTTTTTGTTCCTTCTTTACTTTTTCTTGCTTTGAACAGTTTGTTCATCTTATCCATACCTTTTTTGCTGGTAATCTACCTTTCACTCAACCACATGATTATGTTTCTGTCTATGTGTGCTTTGTGCAGATTCTTTCATTCAACTGAATCCCAGCACTTGCAAAGATAGTGTTTCATTATTCTACATCCTGAAGGACACAACATTTAAATAGCAAAACTATGTAGTAGTGGCTTTCACACATAAAAAAGATTTTATGCAAGTTTCTTTTTCAGGGTAGTTTTGATGTATAGAAATTAAATATGTAGAACAGTAACTTTTATTTTCTCTGTTTAATGAGTGAAATTTAAAAAATAAACACCACATTTAAATTTCCACTAAACGGAAGAAAGAAATTCTTTAGACTATTGAATTCAACTTTTATTGTAAGTAAGTACAAAGAGAGGAATTGATTTTAAACCTAAAATACTGGTCTAATTTTCTTACCGGTATGGGCTTAGATATTCACCTGCTTTTTGGTTGTGAGGTTATTTTAAATCTACTTTAGATTGGCACTATCATTTTCAAACTGCTAGTTTCAATTGCATCTGGAAGTCACTTGAAGCCTGAAAGTCCAGGAGGGATAAATGCAGGAAATGGTGTGTAAAATTCTGAAATGGGCAGTAGCCTTTTATTCCACACACACAGGTATTAATGTCTGCAATGGAAGATCTTCAGTAACTTGTCTCCAGCAGTAAATTATGTATACTTCTCTGAGATACAATAAAGTGCATTTCTTACATTATGGCTATAATCAGGGCACCGGATTTCAGTTCTTTTCATCACAAGTTTTGTCTCTCAGCAGTTGATAAGCTGGTGGGTCTCATTAAGCTTAGATTACACCTACCTGAATTATTGTGCCTTTACCTCTTTCCGGATATATTTGTAATGAAGTCACATGGGGAAAAAAAATTAGTCTGTAATACAAATTTTTGTTATTTTGGTAGACTGGTACATCCATCAAACTATCAGTTTTGAATGTTTATGTTTGTTTATCACATAGAGCTCATAGTCTTTCATGACTAATCTGCACTAAAAGAGGGAAAGGCAAACAGTCAGCAAAGTATAATACTCTGTTGACAGATGTGTTCTGTGTTTAGTGTCCTGATGCCAGTTCTGAAATGGAATCATGAAAAAGATGAATCTTCATTGTGCTGAGGATGAGTCCATTTTTTCTTGATGAAAAGAAAGAAAGAACCCCAGGATCTGAAAATCGGAGATTATATTTATTTTGGCAAATCACATTTTCCATTGGATATTAAACCTACATTTTATATTGTGTTTCTCTTCTATATCTTTATAATTTCTGTTCTTGTTCTTTATAGTAACTGTTTTGCTTGTTGTTTGCAGACTAGTTTCAGTTGTGTTTTCTAAATGATCTCTTGAAAACTTCTCAGCAGCTGCATGAATGATATGAGAGGGCTTGCCCTCTCATAAGAATCCCATATACACCAGGAGAAAACTTTAGCCTCTTTTGCCCATGGTTGCCAAATACAGTAAATTAATGATCTAGAAACATAGTTTCATTTGCTCTCTCTTGCAACATTTCGTTACAGGTCCATAGTAAAGATTACATCTACTCTGATTATAGTGTTACTATGGAGACTTCATGGCATTTCTTAAATCTCCATTATTATATCCCGTTACTTCCTCATCACACTAGCAAATACTTGCCAATAAAGTCTTCAAAAATATGCAATGAAAATTCAGGTGCCTAACCATACATTTATTAGTGAAACATGTGAAAATTAAAGGCACTAAACCTCCAAACTTAAAATATATCATGTGAACTGCCGGTAATAGTGTATTCTTGGATTATTTATACACAGTGGTTTGCTTATATTGTGTTGTATTTTTTTCCAAGTTTCAGGAAATCTTTCAACTATTGCGTCATTTCACTTTGTAGAATGGTCTACATGTTTTTCATCTTGCACTCTTTAGATATTTTTTCCTATTATTTGCAGCGATTACTGCACCCTACTCAACAAAAGAAGCCAAATTAATTTAATGCCGTTTTTGCAACAGAATCCCAAACTACAATGTTTGATTACAGCATTAGTGCAGGCTGCAAACATAAACCCTATTCTTTACTACTATTTGTATGAGATGGCCTAGAAGTGCAGTTTCAAATTACTGTACGAGGCAAATTGATTGATACGTGCCAGTGAGAACATCAGCTTCGATCTTTCAGAATATTTAACATGGTTATTTCAAAAGCATAAAGAGATTATGTTGGCAACTTTATCTACTTTAAAACAGCTTCTCCATCTGGCTACAATTTGATTGCATGTTTCAAAATGGCAGTAAATTTTAATATGCTTGTATGAAGTGTAAGTGTTGCCACAGCTGGTAATGACAAATTCATGTAGTTTGGCTGTTTAACTTACATCATGCTAAATAGCTTAGTGGTTTAAGGCAGCCTACTTTAGAAACAAAGAAGAATAGTATTTCAACTCTAACGTGAAACTTCTGTGTTTCAAATTCGCCATTCAAAGCACATTCAGTGTGAGTGCAGTGTCAGTTTGCTACCAACTTTAAGTCAAGCTTGAACACTTCCCTACCCTTTCTTTTGAAATGTGTTCCATCTGAAAATTTCGCAAGTAAGCAAAGAACCTGGTATTTGAAGAAACTAAGACAAGCTCCTTTCAAATTACAGGCAATTAGTGATTTTCTAGCTGTTGAAATTTCTCTTCATTATCAATAATTTCTTCTCCTGCCCTCCCTTTCCACACTTCAAATTAAGAATATAGCTTTGATTTTCACCTGAACCCATTTTGGCAGACTTTGAAGTGTAATATGTGCTAAGTTGCAATAGTACTTCAATCCTCAAACGGAGAGCAAGACATGCTTTCTGTGTATTGTCATATTCTGTGAAATATATTACCCTCCAGCAGGATTATTCTGTTTCCTATATTGATACATGGTATCAGCTGTATATAGCATCGTGCTCTTTAATTTTTCCCAGCTGTATTATTGAATCTGTAAGCCACCACACTGTCTACAGCAGCATCATATTTAATGCTTCCCTTGTATGTTTTCTGGTGTTTTTGAAACTCTCTTTTCCTTTGTTTCAGATCTAAACCTCAGAGTTCATTGTCAAATAGCAGAGAATACAAAACAGCAGTGAGTACTCCTGAAAAGGTAGAAGTACCATTGTAAACCATTGCTGCCTGTTGGTATTTTATCACTGTCACTAAACATTTTAGCAGGACTGAAAAATACCAGGGTTCCTGGCACCAATGACCATTGAATTTTCGGATGTATCTGATTTGATTTGTTTAGTTGAAAGATCCAATATCTTATTGTATTATAGAAAACACTCTTAGGCAAATGGCTCACTTTGACATCCTTCTGAGCTAGTCAAGATTTCAAGCCTTAGTTAAAGGTCTGTTTATTTCTGAGTGTGACTCTGCTTCAACATTTTTTCCCGTCACTGTTGTCTCAGCAGTTACTTCAGTCCTTTAATGACCTAAACAATGTGATTATTATTTTTTTAATATTTGAAACGTCACTATGCATAACCTTCGTCTGTGTACACTTTAGTACCTTAGCACAGCAAAGCTTGGTGAGGTGGTTGCTGTCAAGCAAAGCTAAGGAAAGAAAAGCTGTTCCTCAAGCTACCTCTTTTGGTTTCTAACAATGAGAGGTGAGTTTTTTCATTGTCAGAGGAACCAAGACTTCTGCAGTTAGGAAAAAATAAAGAATATTTCTCATAGTATTTTTTTAAAGATCCTTTAGCTGAGTCTGTTTTGTCGTAGGCTGTCATCACAGTATATTTTCATTTACATGCAAGGAGAACACATAACAATATTCAATTTTATTCTACATATTATGGATGAAAAATAAATTCTTGTGAACTAGAGACATTTCTCTATGTACTGAAAAGACAAAATGAGGACAGAGAATTACCTCAAAGTGTGGAATAGTTAGTCTTCCTTAAGAAAGGTTGATAATCCTGAATAAAGCCAGTGGCTTAGTTGTGCTACTCTCTGTAGCATCATAAAGAATTTTCTAGCTGTTAGATAAGACATGATTGTACCACACTTTTAGAAACAACTTCATACACTTCATAATGCATTCTTTTTTTTCTGAATGGCAATTCTTATTAAAAAGCTTCTGAGGTACTGTTGAAATTAAGATGAAGAGATCTTAAAAAAACCCCAAAACATTCTACCAAAACAATACCATAATCCTCAATATCTGAGTAAAAGCATCCAGGTGTTAATACTGCACTCATAGGAAGCTGCAACATTTTTCTATAGACCTATAAAGCATTATGAATATACATACCCCATTTATGATGTTTATGTTTTCCTCTGAGGCACCACTGAGTGGCTTTCTGCCCAAATTTTTTATCTGTCAAGAACTGTCATGCTTGAATGAATGTTAACTTTCTCCAAGTAGTATTATAGTTACTTTGTTATTCTGATTTTATCTGGGAGACAAGTGTCCATTTTTGCCTTTAGATGATTTTTCTTTTTCTTTCTGAAAACGGAATTTCATTGAGGTGTTTATACTATCAAATAAACACCACCAGTTTGCTGACAAGTATACTACGGAAAACAAAATATATAGTTTTAAATTAATAAGAACTTTGTCTTTCACGTCTTACTAAACATTTTAAATGCGGAAAAGAAACTCAAAATTTCTAAAGAGATTTTTAAATTTTTTTTCAGGTATAAGGTCTTTCTCATGGGGTTGGAAAAAATAAAGTGTAGATTTGCACTGGAAGTCTCAGTGAGGTAAATGTGATGGTTGGTGGTGTCTCAGATGCCTGAGAAAAGCTTAAAAAGATATTTCTGGATTAAAGTGGAAATTTCAGGTGTTCTTGAATACTCTTTGGTTTTTCTTCATTTAAAACTTCTGTTAAAATAAATGGAAATATTGTCTTTCTAGAGGTGAACAGGATGTAGCTGACAGCACAGCAACCGAAGAGGGAGTTATTTAATTACAAAATTGCAGCAGCCAAGAACACTTTTAAGCTGAATTTTATGAGTTATGAAATCGTTGTAATTCAAAATCAATACAATAATTTTCTGAGATTAAAAGAAAGTGTACAGAGCTGCAAGTAAGTGTTATAATTAGGTGTTGTGGAATAAAAATTCAGATAGTCCTTGTTAATGTAGAGATGAAGAAACACAACATGCAAGCAGCAGGTGAAGAAGTAGTTTCAGTAGCTACTGTGAATGACTTTAGCTTCAAGGGAGGTTGACTTCTCTAATTTTGTCTGCTTTCTATAAAACCAAAGTTAGACCTTCCTGGAAAATGGAATTTTCCTCCCACTAAAAACTGTCTAGAATATTATAAAATCTTCCAAAGGAAAAACTACATGTAAAACCCCCAAAGATCTGAAAGAGAATTCTTGAAGCTGTTACTTGCTTATCGGGAAAATTTTTTTCAATTTGGCTTTATCATGCAAAATCAAGTAGGCACCAAGGAGATGAATGCTGAAGTGTACAGCCATTCACCACTTCTTCCACTAACCCTCGTGCTGAGTAGTAGATAAAAGTAATGAGCGCCTCAGGTCCCTGTATTTTTTAGGGTTTGGCATCAGGGTGGATCTAGGTACTGAAGGATCCAAGGGGTTAGTATATGACTTGGACCTTCAGCCCTTGCTGTCCTATGTTTAATATGGAAATTGGTTATTTTACCTTTCCAGCTGGAAAACTTTAGTTGTACAAAAGAACTATTGTCTACCATGAATAATTTCACCTGAAACTTCTTATACAGCTAGAGCCACCACTTCTTTCAGACTTAATTTATCTGTCCACACAGGAAGAAAAATATATTTATTTTTGACCTTAAATTATCAACAAATAAGTCAATTCTGTGTTTCTCTGGCAGTCCAGTTTCTCCATATTGTCATGAAGTATTTTGCTTGTGGAAGGGAAAGTTCAGAAAGTTCTCTTAGTTCAATGCAGAAAAGGCACCATGTAAAGTGAAAATAATAAAAAGTCTGTGAGGTCAGAACTCCATTAGGTTAAAAAATACTGAAATGTGATCGTTCAGGGAGACTGAATCAGAAGCAACTGCTTTGCCAAGCTGCAGGTGACTTCTATTTACTTTTTCCAGCAGATTCCATACACATAAACAAAGTATGGCTGAACTCAGAACTGAAGGTGACTCCTTTTTCCTTCTTTACAAATAGAATATCAGGTATTTGGAGGGGAAAAAAAATCTAGCAAGGATAATACAATGTTTATTGCTAGAAGCAGAAACTCATATCATATTGTTGATTAAAATACAGGACCACATATAAATAAGACTGTTTCAAAGTGAAGGTCAGAGATAGCCTAAGCAAAAAATTAGTATCCCAGATTAAAATGTTAATGTTCTATCTGAAATGCACGGAAACAAATGCAATCTCATTTAGTGACATTTCCAGAATTTCAGCAAAGATTACTTCATTAATCTGTTTTGCATTTTCATTAATCTGAAACAAAGACAAATCTTTAGGGAACATTCTGAACACTTGAATTTCTGCAATCTGGAGCAAGTTAGACTCAGCTTTTTTTAAGAATATTTGTGACTATTTTCTTTCAGGTAAATACAGGAAAAGAGGTCAAATATTAGTAATAGTTTCCTAACATCACTAAAAACTAAGACCCTAATTATTGAGACTGAAATGGTGGGAATTCAAAAGCCATAGTATGACAGAAAAAACCAATACCCAATATGCTATGTATTGATAATAACTCTAAGGTCATCTCAGATTTTGTGCTTGTGGTCAAGTTCAGACAACTTTTGTTTTCTGAACACAGGGTGACAGTAGTTATTGCGCAGCGTGTAGTTTTGTCTGTAAATGCTAACACCTCCATCCATGATTGTGCCTGGACATTTTCTTTACATTGTCGATCCATTTACAATACTGTAGGCATGGAAATAGATATGAAGATGTTTTTGTGTTTCTAATATCCTTGTTTGTGCATTTGGTAGACTGTGTGTTTTATTTGTGTACAATATGTATATACGGTACTGATAATTTGGCAAGATACATCTGCTTTCCAACCAGCTCAGGTCTTTTCCACCCATCTTTGAAATATCCTCCTTCCTCTGACCCTGCAACTCAGTTCCTATGAATTAGTCTGTTAGTTGGGATGTCTACAATTCACTGGATGTCCTCTACAGAAATTGTACAGTAAAAAGGATTTTTTGTGATTTGTCTGGTTTGGGGAAGGATTTCCTAAGAAACCAAGAGGTAAGGCTTAAAAGATACTTATGGCCTTAGAAACGTCAGTTTCTACAAATGTACCAGAAGCTTTGTAAGTTTTAATAAGGATTTTTAAATTTTTTTTAACCTTGTTTTCCTTCTAGTTCAAATCTGAAAACAAAACCTGGGGAGAAAGACTCTGTAAAATGAAACATCAAGGATGTATGAGGGAGACTGCTGTAGCCAAAACTAAAGTGATGTCAAATGCCTTCAACCAAAAAGTCTGGTGAAGGTTCAGCTCAAATGCCTATCCAATTGCATCATTGCATCTATCCCATTCTCTAGCACTGCCTATTTTGGTGGTATTTCAGTATCTCTAACATGTTGTTTGTTTCTCATTATTTTACCTTGTCACATGAAATATATGTGTTCCCCCCTGTCACGGCCCTGAGGCACCACCAGCCCTGCTTGTCCCTGCCCACATCCCAACCCTCCTCCCAGCCTGACCACAACCCAGCACCCCATTGCGGCTCCTTGGGGTGGCAGCTCCCGCCACAGTAACATCCCAGCTGGGCTGGTCTCCAGCTCCCCACAGTCCTGCCCTGCCTGGCTGTGGGCCCACGTGCACACCGAATTCCCAGCCTGGCCTTCGCCCATTCCAGTTCCCAGGGAGGTGCCTTGTCCCGGGGCTGGATCTGTCCCTGGTGACTTTGGCTGCCAGATCCTGGCTGGCACTGTGGGACAGGTCCTAGCTGCCAGATCCTGCCCTGACAGAGTCATGGGGAGCTCATGCTGCTCCTGGTGCCCTGGCCCCCAGGGAGCCACCTGCTCCTGCTGCTTCCTGACAATCATCTCTTTTTCCATAGTGCAAGTTTGTGAAGCCATCCTTTGCAAGAAAAACAAACCACTGGTAAACCTCCCCTGCACGGGACTATTGCTGTGCTGAGATACACACGGGGAGTCTTTCAGAGTAAAAATCACATAGGCCTACATCAGCTAAGCTGCACCACTTCATGCCAGCCTTGTACCAAAAAGAGGCTCCCAGTAGTCCAGCCATTTTTGTGCCAAAGAGCATTTCCATGGGTTTACCTAGGTGTTCACCTTTCACAGAGTCCTAAATATCTTTTCCAGGCAACCTCTGCCATCTGAGGAGGTGTCTCTCCACTGCTGTGCCATCTTTAAGGATAGGTGCTGCAATGTGTTTCCGTATTCAACAGCATCAGTCAATATGCCACCTACTACTTATTTTATTTACTGTATTCGAGAGGCCCGAGATGATATTCTTTTCAAAGAAAACAAACAACTATGTCCTAAGTGAACCAGCGGAGGCCATGGCATTCTATTATCCAAAGCAAATACACTCTGGAAAAAAGACACGGTACAACAAAAATACAGGAAATAAAAGATGCAGATTTCTAAACAAAGTAGCTTGACTGAACAAACCAACCTGACTGAACAGATGCATAATACATAAGCTAAAACTTAGGTAATAAGTACGAAAAGGGCAGAAAAATTCTCTGAGCTTGCCTGTTCTCACTATCCACTTTTATGCTAGTTTGAAGATTTTTTAAAGCAAAAGAAAAATGTGAAAACTTCATTTTTTTCAGACACAATAATGGTATTGATTTTTCATTAAGATGCATCCTTTCTTGATAAGGTCATACTGCGCTCCTCCTCCTGGTGTTTCAAGATTTCTTCTTTCCTCCCCCTGCTGGATTTATGATAATGACTAAGAGATATTCTGAAATCTTGGCACTTTTTTAAAATTATTTTTTCACATTTCTTGAACTCCCATTTTACTCTAATCATTGAAACTAGTATCATCATCTTTGCTGGTTGCATTTAAAATGGCTGTCTAAAATATTTATGTCTTAATAAACATAAAACAGAGCTTTTGCATTCCACAATGAATGATACAGCACATATAGAGACTTTTTTGAAAATAAATTACTTTCTTTCTAGATAAATTACTTCCTCTCTAATTAAGTCTTTCATAACATAACAAGAAAAGCCTAAAAGATGATTTATCTTGCTTTACATCCTGTGTTCTAGGCCTTCATTTGAAACCACTTTGGAAATTTAAGAATGGTTTCTGGTCCTTACACAAATTCTACTTCACATTGCATGCGATTTTTGGGTCCTAAATGGTCTACAGAAAGAAAAAGAAAATGTGCTGTTACTACATTTCCATTTGATTTTTCCTGAGTTGATTTCTTTGGATTCTGTGAGAGTCTGTCTTGCTTGAAAATTTATCAATGGTGGTAACACTAACCTGTGAGCAGAGACAAGAGGAAATTCTGATTTCTTCATGTTTTCATTTCTCTCAGTCGTCTCCTCTATCCAGCACAGAGGAAGCAGGGCTTGCTTTCCAAGTCCATTATCATTCAGGTTGCATAAAGTTCAAAAGCAAAATCATATTTTCTTATTCCTTCCCCAGCCTGCTTCTACAAGGGCATGGTTTAGTCCAAAATACTGTTGATACTGAGTTTTGTGCTGAATGAAACTCTTAGGAGTAATTAGTATTCCAACAGGTCCACTATTTTATGACTGTTACATTTAACATACGGTTACTGCTACTGTATGTGGGACTCTATAGCTTCAGGAAACAATTCAGTGAGACCTCGACTTGAACTGAGGCATTACTAATTGCAAATTAATTAAGTTATTTAGAGCCCTGCTGTGTAATGTTGATTTGAGACTGAGCTGGCTGTTCTGGTACTTTTGTGAAAAAAATTAAGGGGCTTGTAAAATACAGAACTTTACAACAAATTAAATGAGGGATTCTAAAAGGAGAATGTTAAAGTTTTAACATTTTTTTAATTATAGTTTAACTACAATGCAGTTTTATATTAGTTCTAGTTTAAAGCCTAATTCTATAGTGATAGCGTATGCTGTTATAAAACAGTACTGTTAGTCTATATCTCAAACAAACTCTTGGTATATTTGTTCAGAATTATTAATGGCTTTGGTTCATATGCAATCATTCTTCAGTCTTGTACAGGGTCATCTAGGTATTCCTCTGTGTGAGAGGATTCCAGCAAAACTTTGAATTTACACAAATTTTATGGCATTTTAAAGAACATCGGTAAGATAATTTATTTAGCTGTTTTTAGAGTTCTGAGTATTGCTTTAAGTAAATAGAGTTTTTCTTTGAGAAATCCAACCAAAATATGGGGTACTGTCAATCAGAGAATAATTGCCCTGGTGAGTTGAAATAATTGTCCATAATTTTAACAGGCTTAAGATTTCACTTTTATAATTTTTTAGCATTCAGTTCTGTAAGCAAAAAAATGAAAACGTTAATTTTTGTCAGAGAAAGATTAATTCTCATGGTTTTCTGGGAGAATATATTTTAATTTTGGGGAATTAAAATTCATAATTATATGATTTATAACAGTATTAAACACCTCATGCAATGTCTTAGCAATTGGCACATGGGTTGGGTACAAAGGGTTGTAGTAAATGGTTCACATCAGTGTGGTTCTGCTGGGATCCATCTTACAGCTGGTGTTCTTCAACATCTTCATAAACAACTTGGATGCAGGAGGTTTAGGATGAACAGTAGAAAAAAGTTTTTCGCTCTGAAGGTGGTTGGACACTGGAACAGGCTCCCCAGTGATGTGGTCACAGCATCAAGCCTGACAGAGTTCAAGAAGTGTTTGGACAGTGTTCTTAGACGCAAGGTGTGATTCTTGATACAAAGCATGTATTTTTTAAGCAGAAAAAAAAGAGATGATAACCAAAAAAGGAAAATGAAACAATAAAAGGATTAAAGTGGAAACAGGCACAGAAATAAAACTTTCAAGCTTCTTTGTTTTTCATTCAACTGAGATGCAATTCCACCCTTCATTTGTCTGTTTCTATTAGAGTCCCCTTTAAGATCACTTCTTGAAGTACGGCTCTGAAAAACATCCTTTCAATAAACAAATCTACCAGTAGTCACACTACATATTGACTGTATTTCATTTCTATTATTCTGTACTACAAAAGACATTTGTATGAAAACCAGATTTGTTTGTTTCTGAAAAATTAATATGCTTTAGCTTCTTTCTCTCGGCTGAAATAATAATCCTTCCTTTGTGACATCACTTTTCATTGTTGTGCTATGATTGATGCCACAATCTGAGATTCTGACTTCAGGTGGGAATAAAGAGTAGAAAGAGAAAGAATAATACAGAACAAAAAGACTTAGTGTTTTCATCATCTTAGAATATTGTCAAGAAAAATATATAGAAATGAAATTTTTGAGTTGAACCAGATAACCTTAAGAAATTACAGGAAAACCTCACCTGCATCTTTAATTTACATCTGTAGTGTAAATCTGTGAAGCAATTCAGTCACTGTTCAAGATGCCACTTGGTGTTATCACTTTCAAGAAATAATGCCCCAATTCTAATATTCCTTGTGGCACTTCACCTATTTAATATTTGTTACTTTAGGCAGCCTGCAGAAAATTCAGTAGAAAGGAACAATTCTGGAATGACTTGTAATCTCAAGTATAATGTACTTTAATACACACATAATGCTCAATGTCTCATCACAATTCCTGACTAAAAGCATCATCTTTTACTATTGTCAGCTTTGAGGCCTTACCTCTACACTGCTGTTAGATCAATAAAAAACAGTTGTAGAAAATTATCCAGTAAAATACAATGGACTGAAATTGGACCTTCACTATGTTTGAGTGCCATTTTATGTAGTTTGCTTTATGTGCTTGATCTTCATTTAACTATTTAAAGGAGATAACAATTTTGAAACCTCTGTGCTTCAAGTTTTAACAACTATATAGCTGTATATTTATTTATAACAATACTATGAATGATATAATTATTAGAATCTAATTATCACTTCTTGATAATTAATGTCTATTTATATTTTTTAAATCCATAAATTATATAAAATATATGTAGTGTACATGAACTGCATATATGTAACTGTCTAAATGTGTGTATATATATATATATATATATAAACATCTTCACGTGTTGAGTTCTCTTTGGTTTTTCATATAATTTCCTTTAAATATGAACTTTCTTCATGGTATGCCAGTATAGCTCAATTATGTTTACTGCCTTAAGAATGGGAATCTTTCCACTGAATAGCTTTTGGTTCTTCGAGAACCAGTATGATTTGAAAAATATATCTGACTTTGTAAGTGCTCTAGAATTGTAATATAAGGTAAACTTGAATAGGTAAAATAATGTGAATTGTGAGAACAAAATTTGAAAAATCAGAATAAAACTGACACGAGTTTATAATTCCTTTTGGAAATGATTGTTTAAACTTTACAGAAGAATTGCTTTAATTTGTAAAAAAATAAAAAAAAGCAACCAAAAAAAAAAACCCACAACACCCCTTCCCCCTGCAAAAAAAAAAAAAATACAAAATATGTGACTATAACACATCTATGAAAGATAGAAATTCTCTTGTGACCATGAAGTATGTCAAAAGTATGTCACGAAAAGTCCTTTTTAAATATTATAGTCCTCAAACCATTAATGGTGAGCAAACAAAATGTATATGAACAGAGGGCAATCTCATTTAGGTCACACACACATATTTTTGTAGAAGGAATGTACTTATCAAGAATCAGCACTTGGAGCATTAAAGATCAGAGACAATAAAAGATCAAAGATAATAAAATCAAGCAGATCTTCCTGAAGCCACATGGTCATTGAACCAATGTGTTTTCACTTTCAACTGAAGTCTACACCATTGCAGTGAATAAACACAGACTCCTTACAAACAAAAAAATCCCCGTCTCATTGGTTTCTTCTCTTCTCTGTTGAGTGTCCTACAACAGGCGAAAAAAAAAATCTCAATTGTTAGGAAGTAAACACTAAATCAACAGGAGCATTGCAGATATTTACATTTCACTGAATTACATTGGCAGCACTGAATACTGTGTGTCTCCTCCACTATGGTAAGATGGCAGAGATTGCATTAAAGGGGGAAAAAAATCAAGTAATTATTTAACATAGTCAGATAATAAAAAACAAGCATGCAGGAGGTTTTCTCAAGCTATTTTGTCTCCCTAAGAAAATAAAAAGAAAGGAAAAAGAGTCTTACTTTTATCTTGCACAGTTCTTACTGCTTCATATGGTTTGTTTTTAAACAAGGAATAAGTCAGTACTAAAACTAAACTGTATCCAAAATTCAGTTCACATGTATCTGCAAAAGTAGATATCTTAATCTGCCAACTTTATTTCAGAATGCAGGACATAGGCATACAAAAAATTCAGATGTTAACTGTTCTGTTTTGTTGGTAGTATATGGATGCCTTTTGAGAAGACATCACCGATGATGGTGAAAATTTACTCTATGACCTTCTATTAAAAACTACATAAATACTAATATCCGTCAAATATCTTTCCATAAGGCTACAGGGAAAAAAAAAAAAAATTTATCAGAAGTTAATATTCTCTTTTCTGCAAGCTATATCTGAATAGAATAAACACCTTGTCAGATGATGGAATTTTAACAATGAGGATATTAGTTACATCACAAATAGGCACATCTTGATATTTTATTTCTGTTATAGAAACAATAATAATTAAAATACTTAATTAGCTCTAACTAAGGTTAGAAGTAAACCACATTTCATCATGGAACAATAAAAAATATTGGGGGTTTCAGCATCCCAAGGCTGCTTTGGGCTATTCACTGCCTCTCTGAACTACTGGGATAGCTCAGCATATCTATATTACTACAGGGCAAGAATAAAGGTACAAAGTGGTGGAACCAGCACTGATTGAAAATGAAGCAAATAATGCCAGCTCAACAGTTTGAGGAGGATTTCTGGAAACAGAACCTTGGAAGTGAAGAAAAGGCCAAACCAATTTTGGCCAAAGAATTAGGTTTGTTTTAAACAGGTCACTACTATACTGTAGGCTAGCTAACTGTGACATGAGATATAATTGAGTTTATGCTTATATTATGACTTATGCAGTGGGAACTCTCTGTTTGAAGTGTCAGTGTGTGAGTTCTCTATGTACTGACCTATAGCCTAAATTTCTGATAGGGACTACAATGTCACTTTCTCCATTGCCCAGAAAGTAAACCCACTGTAGACATGGAATTCGTAGCCTTTAATGAAAAAACCAACAAATATGAGTTCCTGTTTTGCAAGAATTTGTAGTTAAATTTTAATTGAATTCATTAGGAAGGTGTCATAATTTTTATATCATAACTCAGACTTCTGTCCTGAGGTGGAGCAGATATGTCAGTTTTCAGGAGGATAGCACAGAATGCAGTTGTTATTCCCACCCTGTACTCAAAGAGGGACTTTTGCAATGATAAAGACATCACTAAAATAGTGGATCAGCACAGCTCTTTCTCCTCTTGCTCTTTTGGGGACCATACAGTTGAAATTCCAGTCCTTTGAACCTATCTCTGCTTTGTAACAAAGGGAATTTTACCCTCTGTTATTATGCCAAAAAATATGGATGTGGAGAGGCCAGGAAAATATTCTTTAACTCAAAGTAGGTGTCAAGAGGACAGGAAACTGTTATTCTATTTCTTTAAGGAATTTTGGACCTGTCTTTACATGTAATCACCTCCTAAATAAGCTATTGTGCATTAATTGTTTTTTTTCTGTTTATTTTTTCTATGCTATTGGAAAAACTATAACATGCTATTTAAATAACAACTCCCTCTAACGATAACCGCACTGAAAAAATAATCATACATTGAAACACATTGATTTCAAATTTTATTTGAAGAACTGGCTACATCCTAAGAGGGGATTTATTCCTCTTTAAAATTTATCCTTTAATGCTGACCTGATATGACATGAGAGATTCAACCTTCAAGAGACATTCAACATTCAAATTCCAGGATTTCCCCTTAATAGACTCCTATGCAACCCCATCTTCTGATAACTGTGTTAAAATTAATGGAATATGTAAAACCATCATAAACCATAAAGTACTACCCTCTGTGTAAACACTGTTGTGCGCAAAGAACTGTAGGTCAGCAATCCGGCACCACTGTTTTCTATAGGATTACTGAGAAAAGTGTCTTTTTCTGTAGTCTGAGTAACTGGTGACCAGGTTGCAGGCAGGTGTGCACAGCAACAGTGTATGAGGTAAGCATGACAGATGGGTCAGAGAAGAATCTATCCAGTTAACTCCTGGATCAAGTCTAATTCCTTGGCACCTTGGACATTCTTGTGTATAACGCTCTCACAGATCAGCTCTTACATTTTAATTTTATTCATATTCGAGCAAGAAACTCAAAGGAAGTCTGAATAACAGAGTGGCAAAATATGAGCTAACTAGAGAGAACTGGAATTGTATATCTTCCTAATCTCCTGGGTAAACTTTTGTTAGTTTTTTTTTTAAATGTGTGTAAATAGCAAACCCAGAAGACCACTGTGGACTTCAACCTTTTTTATAACATAAGGTAATAAGATTTTTTCAAAAAAAACCCCAACAGTATTGTAACTAATACATTAGAACTTCTCTGAAGAAGTTGTACAAATATATCCTTCAAATGATCAAGTTGTAGATAACACTTTATATAAAATTCTAATGATTCACCCATTATAACAAGGCAACAAGGATTCTTTTCCCAATAAGTCCTCCTTCTTACTGTCCCATTTCCTAGGTTAGTGTTTTCTTCCATTTCCTAGATGTTCAATCCAGTTGTGTGATAGTTTTACTCTGAATTTTAGAGGGCAGAAGCAGGAGAAGTTCCTTCCATGCCTGCCAGAAAGAAACTTATTTTTGGAACTCAAAAAGTCTATGCACATTTTTAGTTGTCCTTCAGAAAGAAATTGTTGCTTACTCCAAATTTTGGGTTGTATCTGCTCATTCAAGAAGAAAACTCTTTTCATATCATATTTTATTCTTGATCCTCTTATTAACTTGGGATTGAGTGAGAATGGAAAATGAGATAACTTAGACAATTTATAGTACTACTGTCAAATCACAATCAATGTAGTAATTATGTGTGTGTCTAAGCTTTTGAGAATTACAAACTGCTTCTTAAACACTGAGGAAATAATTACTCCCTTTATAGGTGTAAATGAGAATGATTACTTCTCTTAAATCTTGACTGGTAATCACTTCTGATCTTATTGCAACTTCACTGAAGTTACTGTTTGTTTTTAGTCATACTTATGACACTAGGCTTACCTTTCAGCACACAGGAGTTTCCTTAAGGAAGAGCAAAACAAGACTGTGTTCTGTTCTCCAATAGAATTAGAGATAAAGAAACGATAATAAAATCCTTGAAAAATAAGCACTTATTCAAAGCTCTTTTTATTAATGAAAGGGTAAATAATAATAATTTTTTCCAAGATCATTAGTTTACATAGAAGAAAAAAGATGAAGAGACTATTAAGTTAGCTAATTTAATGATTACACAATAAGAGACAAAAGGAAGTTACTTCATATTAGAAATCTAATTTTATTTTTGATTATTTCTGTTTTACAGATTTCATGCCATAATTTTCATTTTTTACGGGTATGGCTTGAGACAAAATGAAAAGGAAAAAAACCCTTACAAACACCAGAGCCTAGCCAACTGTTTTGATATTTGCTGCTCTTGAGGAACTATAACTATACAGTTTGGTAATATTGTAATGTCAATCAGGGTTGCAAACCACACTACATGTTGGGACATTTAGAACCTTTTAATTTTGCCAAAGCTTTTTCAGGCTTTTTTGAAAATGATTTGTTGCATTTCATTAAAAGTTACTGGACTGTATTCCTGTCTATAGCCCCTAAGTAGCCTTCCGTTGTGACTGCTGTTTGTATAATTTTTTTCATGACAGAATAGTTTTTCTTTTTTTTTTTTTTAGGATGCAATCCGCTTAAGTTGCCAATAATACTCTGATCTACTCAGCTTGTTTGCTTGTTGGCTTTGACTTCATATACCCTGTATATTGTGGTACAAAACCAGAAAAACATTAGTTCTGATAATTTTTCACTATCATCATCATCACTGGTTTAGACAATTGTGTTAGACTAAGATATTTAGTAATGCCGTTGGAAAAGATAAACTTACATGGAAGTAAAAGCTTGATTTAGGTATTTCTACACATGTTTATTGCATTCAATAATGAATATTAGCTACTTTATTACAGATTAACCAAAAAAGGGGTACTATCAAATTTCACTAATTTCTAAAGATCTGTGAATGAATTATCTTTTATCCATATTCCTTTATTTTTCCTTTTGTCCTCTTTCTTCACTTCCTTTGTATCCTGTTTCAATGTCTTTTTCCTTTTCTTTTGTTCTTCACATTTAGATGTTTCTGCCTGTGTATCTCTCCGTGTCTTCTATTCTCCAAGTTATTTATTTCTAAAAAAGTGTCTAAAACGTTTTTTTAAACCTAAGATGGGTATAATTCATACTTACCATGTTTTCCCTTTCTCTTCTTGAAAAGTAATAATTTTAGCTTTCTGCCTTGCCTCTTCAGATCCTAAATTTTTTGGAATAGGGCCCATCTTTTAAACAGTAAGAGATTACTCAGTGGTGCATTGATCCCAGCAGGAGTCTTTAGACACTAAAGAAATATAAATAATTACAAAGCATTGCCATATGCCTGATTCTCCAGCAGCTGTGAGCTCTGTAGCAAGAGTGTGATGCTCCTGCCCTCCCACTTGTCACCTCTCCAATCCTGTTGGCCAGTCTGCAGTGGGGCATAACATTTCTGGACTCAGCTCTTCCTCCTATGCCAGCAGTAGCTGTCAGGCAATTTCCACAAGATTTGGAGCACAGCTGGGCAAAGGACTGCAGGCCTATGCATCCAGTGGCTCTGCAGGTTTCTCACGCACAGTTCATCCGTGCTTGATTGTCAGATATAACTAGGAAAGTTATTTTTGTCTGTCAGCATTATCAGTCTCTGAGACATTGACAATTTCATTTTGAAATTAAGTGCAGCATAGACAAGCTTAAATGTTTGGGTCTTTAGCTGTAGTTGTTGGGTCTTTAATTACTGGCAAAGCATATACTACACCTAACCTTGACTCCTACCTTCAAAATGTTAAAGATACATTTAATCTTTTAATTCCTAGGTTTCAGGAGTGTTAACCTGAAAAGCATTTTACCATTTCATCTGAGGTTAATTATTTGAGTGCTATCACTTTAACCCCTTCACATGAATGACCTGAAAATAAAGGCCAACTCATGAAACTACATGCAGGGAGTCAAAAGAACTGAAACAATTCTTTTGTCCAGAGTTAAGCAGTAAGTCTTTTGTAACAGTAGCAGCAGAAATTGTGATATTAGGAGCATTCATGGATTACAGCATTCATCTTCAGATGTGAAAGCAGTAGAATAAAACACTACACTATACCTAAATCCAAAACAACTTTCCAAATTAACAATTTATTTTCTCTGATATAGACAATAAGTGTTTAACATGTATAGCTAATATGTATGAGGCATATCTCAATACAAGTACAAAAGTAATGCACAGAGAAAATGGTGGTATAAAAGTGCATGCATATCTGTGGAGATCTGAGGTACGATGTTGCTAATAAAACTATTTAAGTTATATCTCTAATATTTATCTATGGTAGCAATAAAACTGGATCATTATTTATAAATGGAAGTGTAACCCATGATAATGAACAAACAAATTACATATTCATGAAGTATAACTTAACCTGATTAATATTACTTGATAGGCACAGCTTTTGAAAAATATCTTAGACCTAAACTACATCTACACAGCCCTGGAAGTAAAGGCTTAGCTTAGATTTTTTGCACTCTTTTTTATTAATTTTGTTTCCAGTAATTTATAAATGCAGCTTATACACTAACTGCTGCTTTTTATTACAAAAAGAAGCAGTAAAAAACCAGAAATAAGGTCCTGAAATGAATTTACAGATCTATATTTTGTTGGATACTGGATGCCACCAGGTAGATTGTTCTTTCCCCAAAAGTGCTTCAGATTTCACTAGGGAGCTATTCTTAGCAACAGAGCCCTTGAGGTTTGAACTCAGATATTAAAAATCAGTAGTCTTGTTTAGAAATATTACCCAAGAATCTTCAAAACCCCAGCAGCTTAACAGCAAACAAATTTTGTTCTCTTTCCCAACAGTTTTAAACTTTATCCACAAAATCAATATTCCCTTTTTCCATAGTTATCGGTCACTTATTATTTATCCTTTAAAAGTGAAACTGAATCTTCTCATTTTAGCTTTGGGAGTTTTAGTTATGCAATATAGTATGTTGTTGTCTATTAAATTAAAATGCAAATTAGAAAAAAAAATCTTTTAAGGAAAATTCAAGAGAGGTGATTAGAAGCCGTAGTAACTAAGGTCTTACAAAATGCTTATTATACAAATTCATTGTATTTGTTGGGAAGTCTGAAAGATTGTTTTATTTTTAGCTCCATGTTATTTGGAGACGCTTAAAGTAAGTTTCAGTTTACCTAGGTTTATGACTGTGAAGCTGAAGAATATCTATCTAATAAAATCACATGAACAATATTATTAAAACATTCCTATAATATAGAATCATACAATCATTTATGTTGAAAAAGACCTCGAAGATCAAAGAGTCTATGTTAAATACTTTAAGCTTTTTGCGTTTGTATTTCCTTTCAAGAGCCTTCTGGTTTTTTCAGTTGTGCGGAAGTTACATTAATGGGATGAATAAAGAGGAGATTGTGTTTTATATAAATACAGATATTGTTGTGTAAATTTGTCTAGGGGAAAAAGCAACTTTTCATTAGGTCAAACATGAAAACATTGACAGAAAATGATGCTTCATTGTAAATCAAATTGTCTTCTGTTTTAACATTTACTAAGAAGCACAACTGCAATTTTGTGTTATGTTGTTTCATATTTTGGGGATTCTGTTAATATGTTTAATTTTTAGGTTTCTGTCAGACTTTGGTAGGATTTTATGAGATAAAAATGAACAAAAATAGAAAATTTGTCCATACCTTAGTTTCTTATGTGTGCATGACAGAAGAAGAAATACATGAAAAGTATCAGAAAGATCTCCTTTTGCTACCACAGAATGAATCTTGACTAAAGATAAAATTGAAAACATAAGATCTGTGAAAGAGATCAAAGTGAAAGATAACTCATAAAGTACAGACAAACCCATCCAAAATTAGAAGTTACCACAAAGATGACTGTCAATCCTGTTGCATGACAGAGTGAAAATGAGAAAGGAGCATCATTGTCACAGCTACAGTCCCTTCAAACACACTAAAATAGCTGGAAATGTTCTCTGGTATCACTGGCACGAAGTGGCTAGGAAAGAAATGAAGGGATATTCTTCCTCCTTTTGCAGATATGAGGAGACCCTTCATTTCGAGCGTTTACTGACAGTCTTGACTAACCAGGAAGGTCCCAGTGGACTGGAGGTTGGCCAATGCCCATCTATAGGAAGGGCCAGAAGAAGGATTCAGGGAACTACAGGCTTGTCAGCCTGACCTCAGTGATGGTGGAGGTCATGGAGCAGATCTTCCTGAGTGCCATCACACGGCATGTGCAGGACAACCAGGGGATCAGGCCTAGCCAGCATGGGTTTATGAAAGGCAAGTCCTGCTTGACCAGCCTGATCTCCTTTATGATAACGTGACTCACTTAGTGGATGAGGGAAAGGCTGTGG
Source organism: Amblyornis subalaris (assembly GCA_018881555.1). Taxonomy (NCBI): domain Eukaryota; kingdom Metazoa; phylum Chordata; class Aves; order Passeriformes; family Ptilonorhynchidae; genus Amblyornis; species Amblyornis subalaris. The sequence continues at coordinate 22,276,866 of JACAXG010000001.1, forward strand.
ATGCTGCCTGCATGGACTTTACTAAAGCTTTTGGCACCATTTCCCGTAACATTCTCCTGGAGACACCGGCTGCTTATTGTGTGGATGGGTTCTCTCTTCTTTGGGTAAAAAGCCAGCTGGATGGCCAGGCTCAGAGTAGTGTTGAATGGAGCCCATTCACAAGGGGTGTTCTCCAGGACTCAGCGTTGGAGCCATTCCTGTTTAATTTCATTGATGATCTGCATGAGGGGACCAAGTGAACTCTCAGTAAGTTCACAGATAACACTAATTTGGGTGGGAGTGTTGATCTGCTGAAGGGCAGAAAGACTCTGCAGAGAGATCTGGACTGCCTGGATCAAAGGGCCAAGGCCAATTGTATGAGATTGAGTGAGTCCAAGTGGCAGGTCTTGTGCTTGGGTCACAACAAACCCACATAATGCTACAGGCTGGGGGCAGAGTGGCTGGAAAGCTGCCTGGCAAAAAAGAACCTGGGAGTACTGGTTGACATATGGCTGAACATTATCCAGTGTGTGCCCAGGCGGCCAAGGCAGCTGATAGCCTCCTGGCTTGTATCAGAAATCATGTGGCCAGCAAGACTAAAGCGGTGATTGTCCCCCTGTAGTCAGCACTGGGGAGGCCACACCTTCAATCTTGTGCCCAGTTTTGGGCCCCTCACTACAAGGAGGATATTGAGGTGCTGGAGTGTGTCCAGAGAAGGGCAATGGAGCTGATGAAGGGTCTAGAGCACAAGCCTGATGAGGAGCAGCTGAGAGAGCTGGGGTTGTTTAGCCTGGAGAAGAAGAGTCCCAGAGGACACCTTATTGCTCTCTACAACTCCCTGAAAGGAGGTTGTAGCCAGATGGGAGGTTGGTCTCTTCTCCCAGGCAACAAGTGACAGAACAAGAGGAAATGGCCTCAGGTTGCAGAAGTAGAATTTACGTTGAATATTAGAAAACATTTCGTCACCAAAACTAATATCAAGCATTGGAAGAGGCTACCGTGGTTGAATCACCATCTTTGGAGGCAATTAAAAAATGTGTATATGTGGCACTTGGGGACATGGTTTTAGTGGTAGACTTGGCAGTGTTAGCTTAATGTGTGGATACAATGATCTTAGACATCTTTTCCAACCTAAATCATTCTATGATTCTATGATATATAATTTGGATCTTTTCACTAATTTTGTAATACATCATGCATGTGGAGTCACCGTGAAGGTAAAGGTGAATATAAAAAAAGGGAATTAATGTACCCTTCACAAACGTCTGAGACTTTTCTGGATATTTCTGTCAAGAAACCACCAAAAAACCCACAGTTTTCTTGAGCTCATCTTATAGGACTTTGTAGTGAAATCCTTCCTCAAAACCAAAATGATCAAACCAAAAAATTCTCCCACCCGCACAATCAACAAAGGTCACTGTAGAAAGACATCAAAACTAACACTGAGATACATAAGAGCACCACGACTGTGTCTAGAAAGAAGCCCTACATCTTGCTCTAGCTGTCACCTAGACTTTCTCCAGGAGGTGCTTGTTTGGGCTCCAGAGCAGTCAGGGTCAGCTCTCTCCCTAGATGCTTGCCACATTGCTAGTCCATTCTTTTGTATTCATATTCCCATATTCTTTTGAGTATGATTCTTGCTTTGATCCATTTAATATCAGTGTAGATGTGTTCTCTGGGATGTGCCACTGGTGCTGCTATGGCTATTCCTCTTTGACTACCCTCTCCCTGCAGAAACCTTTGCAGGCTTGAATTTCATTGAGATCCTTTTCTTGCTCAAGCAGTATGTATGCATTCTTAAAATCTAAAGCTCCTAAGCTTACACTGTCCTACATATTGTACATCATGTTACACCCGTATTTCCCAAAACCCCTTTTCAGAGAATTATCAGCTTTGTTATGAAGCCCACCAGTGAATGACTTGGATAAGCTGATAACAAAGCACAGACATTGGATCCATTCCGTGGACCTTTCTCCAACTAGCTTTCTTAACTCCCTCCCTTCTTCACTGCTATGATCAGTTTTAGGGGTATAAATGTAGTTTTGAAAATTTAACTGAGTATATTTTATAGATCTATAGTCCAAATGTCCAGAAGGACAAGACAACCTAAAGAGAAAGTATTACGGAATAGAAAACAACCCTAAACAGATAGTTAAAAAAGCTTGAGAGAAGATGTTTTCAAAACATATTGCATGTTTCATAACCTCTCAGAAATATCTATCTCTCAATGTGTATGCAAAAAATATAGGTATAACTTTCAAAATTAAATTTCAAATTTATTTGATTTACAGAAATTATTCTATTTACATAATTTGTGAAATCAACAGAACTACAATTGCAAAATTAACTTCTCTTGCCACCAGCTGGCCTATCATTAGTGTATGTACATCATCAAACCAACATGGCTCTTAAGACGCATTAACACAGTGCATCATCAAAATTGTATTGCTTAGAAGATGTATTTCTCAAATATAAGGCCAATTGGCAATAAAAAGTATATTCAGATATTCAATTTTTTTTCTGGATGTTTCAGATAACTTTGCTTATTTAAATATGCAGTTGTAGTTGAGAACACTGCTATATCTCAAAAAAATGCACTAATGTGTTTCAATACATGATTATTAATTTTCCAATGTATTATTAATTATCATTATTAATTATTCAATGTATTATTAGTCTTTTTTTCATTCTTCATTTCAAGAGTGTTTAGAGACATGTTGATTCAATTGTATAATTTTCTTTCTCATATATGATAGATGTTATTTGGAGTTAACAGTGTCAAATTATGTTACCAGCACAAACCTTAGTTCAAAAAAGTAGTCATGAAGGTTCATGTTGTATTACGTTATTACATGACATTACTTTGTAGTAACAGTGACGTCTGTCAAAGTGAATCTATCACAAAATGCATTATTGATTAGGGTTTAGTGAATAATTTGCAACAACGGATTTATTAAAAAAATTTAGCCTATTGTCTGCATGTGGAATAGCTTCCAACAATGAAATAAATGAGCAAACAATAATATCCTTGAATACATTGGGAAACGTTCAAATGCTCTATTTTCAGGCTTTGCTTTTTATTTTGTTTAATTTGTTTCAGTCTCTGGAGCTTGCATGTTCGTGAACCATTTGTTATGAACATCTAAAATACTAACTTACTGGTTATTTATTTCTAAAGTGTCATTTGCATCACTTTTTATTATTATTTTTTTTTATTTTTCCTTAGATAAGTGCAGAAAGAATTTTCTAGGACCAGTAAATCTTTTGCAACTATTTGCCTAAAACCTTGGCTTTGCAAATATTCACTTGCATCTTTGAAATTTACTTTCTTCTAATGCTCTTGCCAGTAAAACTCAATCCTTCAAACATTCCTGCAGAAAGATCACCAAAGGGTTGCACGTATTGTCAAAGCAAATTCAATCAAAGGTTGGTTGAAAACGTTGCTCTGTATTTGCTCAGCTGTGCTAAAAGAACAACTCATTCAAGATGTTCTCAAGGCATCCCCTAAGAAAATCCAAGACTGGAAAAGTGTTTTTATATTTTCAGATTGTTTATTTGTATATTCATTATTTAACACAAAGCTTTATGAATATGCACTTCAAAATTGCAGTTTGTTTTGAAAGAAACCATGTCATAAATCTCTCATGTTATGTTTTAAATATCATTTGCTTAATAGCCCTAAGAACAATTTAGTGGCAGACAAAGCAATATCTGGAATATTCTGAAGGTCTTTTTACCTTGTGAAAATGAAAGAATGTCATTACTTTTAATATTTGTTCCCTACTTTCCTAATTGCCAGTCCATTCTTCTTAGGGATTTTATATTGTTACGCTGCACTTCTGCATGTTTCATGATTTGTGTATAAAAACTTGTCCCCACTAAAACAATGATCACACTGAAACTATAATAACATATAGAAAAAAATCCCCTCATCGTGCATATTCATTAAACGACTTTAGGATGAGCATGAGTGTGATGATATCAGGGAGAAACCAGAGGCCTAGCAAATTCCACTGCTTTTTAGCAAAGTAATAACTTTAACTTATTTGTACTACAATTTTAATTCATAAGTACCATATCCCATTTGACATTTAATTATGAAAGGAAAGGCAGAAACCTTAGCATACAATTAAACTTGCATCAAAACTTCTAATTCATTTGCTGTGCTGATTTTATTCTAAAATGGTAGAAAAACTAAAGTTTTTCCCTTGGCACAAAACAATTTCTTTTATCGCTCCACTTTTTTAATATGTGAAGTATTCTACATTAGATACAGACAATACATAAAACTAAATGTAGAAATGTAAATATGGGTTGCTTTTATGCTCCCGCAGTCTGAAAATTGTTTTGTCAAGAAAAATATTTAGTGTCATTGAGACAAGAAATTTTATGGAAGACTTGGACCTCTGCAAAGTAGCATGACTTAATTATTTAGTTGTATCAATGACTTTGAAAAGTGCTTATTCCTATGATAATAACATTTTACTATTTTTCATTTTTATAAACAAGGCCAAACATTATCAAGACAGGATAACACCAATTTATTTTATAAGGTTATGCTTTAAAAAACACCAAGCAAACTTAAAAGTAATATTTTTTTAAACTTTTTAGGATAACTTCACAAAGACACAAATATTCTCCTGTGTTAAAGTGTATCTGCAGCAGGTGCTATAAAATTGTTAGAAATTCCTACTTTAGCTACTTTGTGCTGCAGCCTTAAGATTTTTCAAATGTTGATTTCCTTGAATGTTACTAAGGAGAGATATGTGACAATGTTGCTATTTTTTCCTTCTTAAGTGTGTGAAAGCAGTTAGTATTGAAGCAGTAAACTCATATTTTTTATCTGAAGTCTGAAAGATTCAGAGGACATGGTAACAAAGAGAACAGTGAAATATAATAACAGGAAAATTCTGAAGAATTTCATAAACTGTAGGGACTTAAAGAGTTGGATAAATATTTATAAAGTACAAAGTTGAAAACTGCAGTCACTGGAATTCAACAGAAATTTCCTGTCACTGTTTTTCATGATAAGCCTTTATATATTCAGGGTGCTTCTCACACCTGAGATCTAAACAATAAAAGATCTTTCTTCCCTCTGCAAAGTTTTTTTTTCTCACCAACTAAAAGCTAAAAATAACAGTAAAAATATCTCAGAACGTCAATTTTACCTTCAATATCCATCAACTTCTATAGACATAATCCTTTTTAATAAAAGTGTTTTTATTATTACATGGTAAAAGTGTTTTCATTTCCAATATGACATACGGAAAACGTTAGCAGGGACTCATGATTTATTTAAAGTGAAAACCATGTTTGAAAGTAATTCTAAGAAGAAATGTAGTGATTCTGAATGCAATGTTGTGGATGTGCATGCATGACTCTCAGTGATTTCCAGGTTAACACTCAATGCATAGGAAAATAGGCCATTATATTCCCAAAAATTCTGTCTGGGAATGGAATCCAAGCTGAGACCATTCCTTTTCATACTTACCAATATAAGGATTTTTGTATGTTTCAATGACCGTTATGTTCTGATTTCTCATAAAAATATTCTGTTCAAGATACAAAAACAAAAATAGTATAAAGAACCAGGAGTTTTTATTTTTGCTGCATTTCTTCTGTGGGAGTAGAGACAAAAGAGGAAAAAACTTCCCCCCTTCCAATCCAAGTGGATACCAGGAACAGGTACATTTTAACAGATGGTTAATATTCAAACAGTACTTTCTTCAAGCTCAAGACTGGAGTATGCCAACATGCAGAAAACCAGACAAAAGTGCCAGGAGATCTGCGTGGATGAAAGTAGCTCCTAGTCAATCTCAAAGTCAACCTCAAAAGGACACCTGAGGAAGGTGGAAGGGTTAACAGAAGGGAGAAGTAATCTGGGAGAAATCCAGAAGCACTGTCCGAGCATCCATGGACAGAGCTACGAAAAGCTAAAGCCCAACTTGAATTTGGTAAGGGACATCAAAAGGAAACTTATATAGAAGGATTTCCAGAAATACAAAGGTGACAAGAGGAAGACTAGGGAAAATGTGGCCTTGATGACACAAGACACGGGCAAAGCTGAAGTCCTGAATGCCTTCTCTGCCCCAGACTTTGCTAGAAAGGTCTGCCTTCAGAAATACCAAGATATGGAGACCAAGAGGAAAGTGTGGAGCCAGCAAAAGTTAACCCTTGGTGGAAGAGGATCAGGTTAGAGAACATCTTAAAAGCTGGGCGTACGTAAGTCCATGGGTCCCAACGGGATACAGCCATAAGTACTGAGGGATTTGTTAGCCCACAGTGACTGTTGTCAGTCTTGGTTATGCTGAACAGTCTTGATGAATGGGAGAAGTTCCTGGTCATTGGAAGAGAGCAAATGCCACTCCTACCTTCAAGAAGGGCAAGAGAAGTTCCCATAGAACTTCAAGCAAGTCAACCTGACTTCATTCCGTGGGAACGTGATGGAAGACCTAACCCTGGAAACCATTTCCAGGCACAAGGACAAGAAAGCATCAGGAGTAGTCAGCATGGCTTCATCAAGAGGAAGTCATGCTTGATAAACCAGACAATGAAACAATTGGTCTGATAGATGAGAGAAGAATGGTGATTATTGCCTACATGGACTTCATTAATGCTTTTGATACTGCCTCCCGTAAGATCCTCATAGAGAAGTTGATGACGTCAAAAGAAGAGTCACTTAGAAAGTTAAGGGACTGGAACATCTTTCATGTGAGGAAAGGCCATGAGGCCTGGGACTCTAGAGAAGAGAAAGCTCAGAGAATCTCATCAATGTGTACAAATATCTGTCAGGAGTCTATCGTGAACACTAAGCCAGGCTCCTTTTAGTGTTGCCCAGTGATGTGACAAAAGACACTGAACACAAACCAGAACACAGGAGGCTCCCTGTAAATGTCAGGAAACCCTTTTTCACTGTGAAGATGACAGAGTTGGGCACAGACTATTCACAGATTTTGTGAAATCTCCTTCCTCGGAGATATTCAAAAGCTGTCTGAACGTGGCCTTTAGGTGGCCCTGCTTGAGTTACAGGACTGGACCAGGTGACCTCCAGAGGTCCCTTCCAACCTCAGTCATTCTGTGATTCCCTGACACCTCAGTGTGTCCAGACACTATGCAGCGCACACCTGTAGTACATAACTTTTCTCTTGGAACATGTTAAAGCATATGGATGGTCTGCAATGTACTGATTAAGTCCTTGGTGTGCTGGAGACAGCCCATGCCTTGATAACTTCGGATCTACAAGAAAATAAAGAATTACAAAGCCAAGACCCCTTAAGGAGATCCAGTGGTTCTGACAGAGTTATTAAACTATTTACTGCTTAAATATTTTTATTCATTCTGGCTTAGTGTTTTGAATTTTATAGGAGAAGGATCTATATTATACAATTTCAACCTGGTATAAAATACTAACTACTATCTGTAATAGCAATCTGCACAGTATAGCAAAGAAGAGGTGTAGACAAAGATGTCTTTCAGAAATCTTCACAATCTTTTGATAATATTAGGGCCATTACAGCCTCTGGCGAAGTTTAGCACAGCCTCAAGGATGCTTTAAAATCTACTGATTTGTAAATGCCTCCTGGGGCCATTATGCTAAGAACAGTCAAGCCATGCCCTTGGCACTTGACATGCAGGAAGGATAGAAGATGATAAGGGTAAGATAAAACCAAAGATCAAACAAAGAACACAAGCATCAAACAAGAAATTCTTAATCTGTATCAGAAGAAGGAGTACTGAAAGAAAGTTAGCAGATCTGCCAGAGAACTAGTGGAAGAAAAGAAGCGATTAAGGAAGAACACAATATCAATGAGAAGCTAATTTTTTCTTCTTTTTTAATCTTTACCACATGTTGTGCTTAAGGAGTTGATTATTCTGGAATTCCTTTCTAATAATAAAGACTATCAAAGAATTAAAATAAAAGGCTTTGATACAGATTGCTTAATGTATCATCAAAGTTTGCTAACAATTTTTTTAAATTTAATTTCTGTAGAAGCTGAGGGAAGACGATTCTCAGCTGCTAAAAATTTTCAATTTCATATTAAAATCAATTAATATCCCGAAAGAGTGAAGTAAGTGCTGTAACTCTATTTTAAAATGTTGTTAAGGACTGTCCAGGCAGCCAGAGATCATTAAACACTACTTATACACCTTGTTAAATTGTTTGAAATTATCTTTGATAAAAGTTAAATTATTGGGAAATGATGAAAGTCATTATATTGATATCTGTGTTCTTTCTTGCACAAGAGGGAAGTCATGTTTCAATAACATTACCATTCTTTGAATGTGAGTAAACCGCTTTTTTTCCAGGATTAACCTTGTTTAATAATGTTACTTCATTTAAAATTTGCATGGTGACAATCATCTTTTCATAAAGAGAAAAATAAAATCAAATAAAACAAAATTAAGAGATCTGAAGGAAATTGGAAGACAAGTAGGGCAAGTACTGTTTTAACAAGTACCTCTGCAGTTAGATCTTTCACACACAGCATAGGAAACTAAGGCTGCAGGAAGAATTAGCATGCACAATTTACAAGTCTTGTGAAAATGTCCTAACTACTAAAACAAGAAAAGATTTCCTGATAATCTATGTCTCAGTAAGCAGTTTTGTGTTTTACAGAAAGCCGAACTTTCACAGGAAGGTTTTAGGCAGGTTTAATTCAGAAAATCCTCTTCTTGGAAGAAAATTCTTCTTTGGCTTAAACTGCAGATAGAGTGATATGAAACTGTATTGTCTGGGAAATAATAGACTTCAAATATACGGAGAGCTAATGCAAAAGTAATTCAGGTATCTCACAACATATTGGATAAAATTGGCTACTGTCACTGACACTGCTCCTTATGAAAAGTCAGCATTCTTCTCACACATCTAGGCCTCAGATACCTGTTGGAAATGAAATACTGAAAGTTGACAATTTTTTCAGGAAGATAAAAATGTTACATTTGTCTAAAAGCATCTTTTCCAGACCTACTTCTGGGATTGTAATACGGCCCCATGTGTTTCCCAACAGAAAAATCTTCAATGTGCCTTTTTGTGCTTTTTTTCTAATCTATATTTACCTAACATCCCTTAGGGATATTCGCTATTACATTGCAGTCTAATTTTCAATGACCAGCCAAATCACTTTTGACAAATTTAAGTAATTTTTTCATATTATCACACTTTTATTATTATTGTCGTGTAACCCAGAACAGCACTGCTGACCAATATCAGTTCTATCCAAGAGTTTGAACATTTTACTTATCAGCAATATCATGTCTTTGCCTTTCTTTTTAATCAGCACAATTATTTTAGCACTCATCCTGAAAGCTTAAGTAACACCAGCCGCCCTCTCTTTTCTACCTGATTCTACACATTAACTAACACTTTTGGGATCTAGAGGTTAACTTTTTTCAAGGGGTAGTAACTGTCTCATTGATCTTCTCATTTAGGCAACCTGTTCACCTTATGTAATGCAAATATTGATCTAGCGCTATCACTCTGCAGCAAATTTAAAGTTTTGGGGCAAAATCTTCTTTACTTCTGACTGGGTCATTTATTTTTTGAAAAAGTATCTACAAAAGATACAGCACACACAGCAGCTGAAAGGAAAGGAGAGAACTGAAAACTTTTAATGGGAATCCAAACCTTCTACTGAGAGGTTGGACAGGTCATCTCCCTTAACAAGACAGATAGGAAGTATTCATTTCTTTTAAACTGACATTGGCAAGGACAAAATGTGAAATAGCTTTATTAAAAGAAAGGACTTGAACTCCCACAAAGGGAGTCATTAAAAACAAGACTGTGATACAATGATAGTAGTTAAATACAGTGCAATTGGCACTATAATTCCTAGCAGAAGTCTACTGATTATAATCAGATATATGATGTCGTTTCCTAAAATTAAATTACAAGACTTTTCTGTTAATTATTAAGCTTATAGGACCTTGCCCCACTGTGCCAGACTGCTCTAATGGCATTTACAAGAAACATCTTCAAAAATATGAAAGAGGGTTCGGATCTCATACATTAAATAACAGACATTTTTAATCTGTGTAAAGGTTTTGAAAAAATTGCTCAGTATTTCTGTAATTATTCACAGACTAACAAATTGTGAAATATTTCTTATCTATTTCACAGGTTTTTAGTGGAATTCCTTTAGAAGAGAATCGGAGAAGGTCTAGGAATATTGTCCATTTGTTCCAAAAGATCTCAACCATTTCACAAAGTTGCAGCTTTTCCACCATTTCTGTATAAACATATAAAGACTCTGATGCAAATAGGGAGACATTTTGTTCTAAATTTAGAAGGTAATGCAGTTCTACATCCTGGCCTCATCAGGTCCAAGTGTAGTTTAGTTTTACAAGTATATTAGCAAATGCAGCAATCAGGTTAAGGACAGTCTATTAATATCCCTTCCAGATAATAATCAGGTGAATTTATATTTCATATTATATAAAATTTCGTTGAAGCAGTTCCTTGTTGTGTTTCTTTCAAGTATCTGTCTTGAATCAAGGGTAGCATTGTTATCCAACACAACTGTCTTTAGGAAGGAATTGTCCCTTTGGGCACTTCAATATGTTCTATGTGGTATCACTCAAATGTCACTCAGAGATTACAGAACCTGACAAACATATGTGAACCCACAGACCACAAAGATCCTCAGTTATTAGCTTGTCATTTGTCTTTATGCCATCCACATGGGTTTCCTTCTAACTTTTGGGGAAAATATTTTTTCAGCCATCATGAAGAGACAATGGAAGAAACATATGAAGCAGAGTGCCCAGACTGGAATGCATAGCAGGAGTTCAGATAAACAGTAAAGTCTTCAAGGAGAAAAGTACAGATATTTTTTTTTAAACTCGTACAAATGCTGATGAACTACTTTGAAGACCAAATTTAAGCTAAAAAGTCATTGATTGCCATGAAAACTGAAAATTCTAAAATCATCATCTTCCATAAAACTGACCTACTATTTTAGTGTTTCTCTGGGGTTTTTTCCTATCAATGAAGCTGAGATTTTACTAGTGAATTTTCTGGGAAACTATCCTAAAATACTGCTGATATCAGGGGAAAACACTTATTTATTTATATGATAGTTTTCTTTCCTTTCTTCACGGCAGCTCATACCGTGGAAATTGTTCAGAGCAAGGAATCAGGTAGACAGTAGAGATTTCTATGTTGAAAAGCCTTGTATTCCTGTTGAAGTGAACTTCAAAGGATCTGAAATAGAAAACCTGCAGACTAGCTCGAAGTCATAGCAAAACATTATGATACATTCCTATTCCAAACCTGCAAGTTATATGTTTAATTCATTTTCGATGCTCAGCGTACTGAAAGCTGACCATGTGCCTACTGTTACTTGCAAATCTGGTGTCCCCATCCACTAAAGAGCATAGTAAAATTAAAATGAGACAGAGGCAGGGAATGATCAAAGATAGAAGTAGAAGGGGATATTAGATTAGGCATCTTTAGCTTAGAGAAAAAGGACCCAAAGGGATATGTTCTTGATGTATAAAATAATAAAAGCCCTGAATAAGGAGGCTAGGGAGCAATTAGGCACTATTTTTGTAAAACAAGAACAAGGGGCACTAAATGAAATTATCATCCAGAAAATTTTCAGCAAACAAAGGGAAGTGCTTTTTCACACACTGCATAATTAAATTGTAGAACTCATTGCTACAGGATGTTGTGGAGGCCAAAGATATAAATGGATTCCAAAAGGGATTAGAAATATGAGAGCAGATCCATCAAACCAACAACAACAAAAAAAACCCACGCAACCAACAACAATAAAAAGAGATGGTGCTCAGAAGACACTTCTACATTACAGTGGCAGAAATTGTAATTCTGTTCATATATTCTGCTTTTCCCAGGCCTCTGCAACTGATATCTGTCAAGGAAAGGGGGGACATGTAATCAGTTCTTACTGAATGGGTAGGCTTTTCTGGACATGCCTGCCTGGAAGCACTTGAATGGAGAAAGCAGCTGGATATCACTGATTTAAAATGTGTTTTCTTATCCCTCCGTAGGTCCCCACCAAAGAATCCATCAGGTCTCTGTAAGAATCTGGCATACAGTGCTCATTTTATGCAGTATGGCTATTTTGCTACAGCTACAGGAAAAGCAACCAAGTGAATGCTATCTGCCCTGAATTTTGGGCCAGACTTTCTTACCAAAACTGACTGTTTTCAAGGCTGTTATAGCCAAGATGTTAATACGACTGAACAATACAAATCTTATTCATTATGTCTGAATGATCAGCAGCCTCTGAGGAAGACCAAAAGTTTTTCGAAACACACAAAAAATATCTGAAAGTTTTTTCAACAGGAAAGACATGTAGGACTTAAACAAATATTTAACCACTAAGTCAGTTCTTTGAAGTACTTCTATCTGAACCAAAACTCATTATAGTGCTTTGGAGTCTTTCAGCCTCCTTTGGCAGATTTTGAATCAAACCAGCAACACTCGTAAGCATTGCTACAACTTAAACAGCCACTAATGATCAGTTAGAACCGATCATTAATCAGATCATGATAAAAGTAGATTTCTTTACAGATTAGCTCTCAATACCTCCAAACCTCCTCTCTGAATTTATCTAAATTTCAAGATTCCCCACAAAATCTAGAAAAAAGGCTATTTAAATTATTTTTTAAATTAAGACAGAATAAGACTATGTTTGTTCCTAAAGAAAAGCCAAAATACCCTTCTGCACTTTATATTACCTAAGATTTTGACTTAAAAAAACTGATAATATTAACGAAACCTGAACCTGTTCAGTTTTTCAGTAATTTCTTAAAATGGACTTGATATTTTTTTATTCTGAACTGTAGTCCCCATAGATTTGAGTAGACACATATGGAGCTCTCTTGAGTGTTTTCTGCCTTTGTTACTCCAAATATCACTTATAACTCCTGACTTTACATAGAAGCAATTATATAACTCTTCTTACAAGGTGTGGCAGGGGGGCAAGACCATCAAACAAATGAATCTCAGAACTCCTGGTTGAAGACAGAGCTACCAATTTAGCACTTGTCCATTCACTGACACAAAATTCTCCTGGTTTCAAAGCAGATGACTTTTGTATCAAATAGTATCCTAGCAATCTCATATTCAAATTGTCTACTAGTCAGCCTCTGTCTTTGTCACTGGACTCTCAAATCAGTACAGCAGATTTTACAAGTAACACCAGAGAAGGCAATCATAATTTGTCTTTTAGAAGCATTAGCTAAAACTCATAGACGAAAGGTTAAATAGTGGTTAATTTAATCTACTTAAATGCAAGGCAGAACATTGTACAGCTATAGCACATGAGAAGTATCTGAAATGAGGTTGTTCAATTTGATCTTGTAAGGTTATCAAAGATATCAGTTAAAGATCTGAAATTATTTAGAATTATGATAATACCTGCTGGTTGATTTTATGTGAACCTGCTTTACTGATTAAGTACCATTACATAAATTTAGCAATTGAAAACATGTCCATCTCTCCTCAGCTGATAGCTTTGTGCAGATTCATCACACGTTTGTTCTCTTCCTCATAAGACATGTCTGTCACTGTTAAGTAAGAGTCTGTTTGAAATACAGTGAGCAGCTTCATGAGTAAGAGCTGGACTTTGATAAAGACAACCTTTGTAATCTGTAAATTACAATTCCTCCACTCTATTCCCAAGAAGACTTCAGGACAAGTAAGCTATGTTGAACAAACTTGCAGAAGGTCCTAAAACATAAGACAACCGGGAAAATGCAAATATATGTCTACTTCATCTAAATATTATATTTCTCTGAACTAAGGCTGAAAATCAAACTTCTTGAACATTGCCAGAAAACAGATAAGAATTTAAAAAAAAATAGTCTAAACAGTATCTGTACTTTTAAACATAGGAATTGACTCTATGGATGAATAGTGTTGTTTTGCTGGATTAAATGTGTGTGAATACACACAAGTGCAGATTCTCACAAATACAGTTATGATATTCCATGGAATTTTACAGAAAGGCATTGCAGAGAAAGAGGAGACAAATTTCCTATGAAAGCAACATAGGAGAAATCTGCTATTGTATTTTGTAGTCACCAAAAGTAGGTTTAGAGACAACTTCAAGGTGGAGAAATCTGCTATTGTATTTTGTAGTCACCAAAAGTAGGTTTAGAGACAACTTCAAACGCCCCTCTAACTGTGTCAAACAGCTTTACTGCTGGATTTTTTTGCCTGCTTTTCTTCAGCTACCAGAGATCATTCTAGATCACCCTTCTTTTTGACCTTAAACTCTTGGTGATCTCTGGCTGCCAGAATAAATTAATACACAGTCAAATCAAAGAGTTTCCCCATTTTTTTTAATGAAGACATCAGCCTCCTGGTGCAAATTAGACAGGGGTCATAATATTTCTTTTCCCAAGCTATACATAGTGCTGTTCAGAAACAATTGAAATAAAATTTTTCAAGTACATAATTGTGTGCAGTCGCTTTGCCAGAAAAAAAAGGTTTTTTTTCTATGAGGCATATGGTGATGGAGGGAAACTTATCTGAGAGACACAGGTCCTTCAAAGTATTTTTACTGAAAAATTCTGATATTTTATAGGAAATTCTTAAGTCACTTTCCAATCTTTTCTTATATAGTATGCTGGTTTGACTGTGAACCAGCAGGAGAAATTAACCCTCCACAAAATACCTCAAGAGATTTTAGGTCAAAATTACAATTTTAATAAAAAAGGTTAAAATAAATGCAGTAATACAGAAACACAGGCTTAAACAAACTGACAGAGTCACGGTACAACCTGATACCCTGTTGACCAGGGTGGTAGCTGTGTAGTCCAGTTAGGCACTGGTCCTGCAGAAAGGCCTGGTAGTCCAGTCCCGGTAGTCCAGTCCAGTAGAGCAGTGGAGTGGAGTGGAGTCCAGTCCAGAGGAGTCGAGTCGAGAGTTGAGTCGAGAGTCCCATCGAGAATCCCATCGAGAGTGGAGTCCTGTCGAGTTGAGGGTGTTTTCTCCCATCCAAAACCCTTGTTTTATGCTGTGTTTCTTGGCTGGCACCTCCCCCAGGGGCAGAGATTTTCACAATGGAAGAGGATTTTTCCGATGTTCTATTGGTTGCTTCGGTAATGAACTTGGATGGCCCCTTTATCCTCTGAGCTCGGATGATCCCTGTGGTCCTCCGATGATCTCCGTGGTCCTCCGATGATCCCTGTGGTCCTCCAACACTCCAAGTCCAAGATCGGGCCATTAATCAAGATGGGTGATGCTAACGGGCCATTAGCTGAGATTAGATAATCAGGATGGGTGGTGCTTGCTGTCAGCCAGGGTTCTTATCTCAGTTGAGATAAGGAGTTGCTTAGGGACCAGGTGTGTAACTGTGAAATTTATCCAGCTTTTGTGGGTGGTAATAGAATATATGACTAACCCAGGACATATAGCTTTGGGTTTGAGTTTTGGGTTTGGGGTTTTTTTTTTGCATTTATAACAAATATTTTTGCAATACTTTTATTGCTTAGTTTTACCAGAAGAATTACTGAATCTAAGATATTTTAGCAGTCAGAAAGTGATTTTGTATTCCTATGTAGGACTTAAATTTACAACAAGTACAAACATCCATGACCTGAGAGACAGTAATCAGTAAATAGGCAGATTATTCATTTACAGTTGAGAACACATTTAAAAAGAACATTTTGAGAGCAAGCTACACTTTTTTTTTGTGTAGGTATTTCATTTGGGGATTGCATATACTAGACCTTGTAGTTTGCATCTGATAGTTTGGGAAAAAAAAAAGCGCAGCAGTTAGAGAAGTCAGAGACAGTTGAAATTACCTTACTCTGTTGAAATGGCATTACTCTGACCAGCAACACCATTCCAAGATTTTGAATATTCCGTAATAGAATGAAGACTGGTGTCTGATTAATCTCTAAAGGTTATCCTGTGACCAGTGTCTGTTCCCCTCAGTGTTCTGATGTAGGAAATTTATTTAAGCTGTCTTAATGCAGAGACAGATTGTCAATATGATGCTCCAAAATCGAGCAGGAGATTGCTAATGGTAAGAATTTGTCCCCACAGAAAGAGCTGAAATTGTCCTTTCTGATTCCTGCCTCTTGTAACTCCCTCAAAATTTTCAAGTGCATAGTAAACTTTCTTTCAAACGCTTCTTAAGACCTACCCTCTCATAAGCAGAGAAATCCCATCTCTTGGACATTTTATTTCAATGGTTACAAACCCCCATCAGAAATGTCTCAAAGTTCATGGCTTGATCTTCTGTAGAAACCAAATGCGTAAAGTAGAATCCTTACCTTTGTCTACCCTCTGGAAGCAGCATTAGTGAGAGCAACTTCTTGATTATGTTCTTCACTGTAATAGTAACAATAAGACCCTGTGCTGAGTCGAACTATTCAGTGTGCCTGCTTTGAAAGTCTGCTTGGGAAAGTGGTATAAGCAGATTCTCTAACCTCCTGGACCAAAACTGCCTAGAAATCTGAAGTGACTGTGACTGTGGGTAAGCTCCCAGTTGTAAAAATGTTGAATGCTGGCTGCTTTTCACCAGGAAAGGAAAGTTACAGTTATAAAGCAATCATGAACAGAGAAATACCCATACAAGTCAGTGGGAGGTTTGGAACTGGGCAACACGAATGTTACATTACAGTGGAATACATCCTCGCTGCAGCTAGATTTTGGGTCTCTGAGCTTGGCTAGGTATATGGCACCAACACAACATTTTCTTCAGCAGGGACCAAAGCCATGGTGAATATTTAAAGGTAATCAAACAATAATTTAATGTAATAAGAATCAAACAATTATCATATTTTTTTTCCACAAAAAACCTACTTAAGTGAATTATGCAGTAAACTTGCTGGACAGGATATTTCAGGTCGTTCTGATTCAGTGGCCTCTCTGAAAGGCAGATGGCAGAACAGTGTGATGAATACTTTTCCTTCCCTATTTAGAATCATTATTTCAAGTATCACTAAAATTTAATCTTTATGTTCCTAATGTCTGCTTCTCATTTTTCACCTTCTTTTGAAGACGCAAGAAATTTTATTTGACATATAAGGAATAAGCATGTCTAAATACAGCACTATTTTAATTTCTGTCGCAAAACTCTATCCTAATCTGCAAGCAGATGAAATAATATGAAGGTGGAGAGAAATGAAATTTGCTGTAAAAGAGGTAGTTGTTCAGAAAGAATATATTTTCACTAGGATGCAAGTAGATTTTGAGAGAGGATAGGGTCATAGAAGGAATAAAAAGCAACCCTATGAGCCTAATCTTAAATATCCTGTACACTCAACAACAAAGATTCTCTGATGTGTGAGTAAACACAAAAATATACGCAAGGCTCAGAAGATCTTCCTGAGGATATGGAAAACAGTGAAAAGCTTGGGTTGCTTTAAATATCCATGAAATAGATTGTCATATGAAACAAATACTACTGGCCCTGAATAATTAATCAAAGACATTTTGTTATATAATCAAATATAAATGCAGATTGTAATGAGCCTTTTAAGGAAATGTGCTTACATTGCTGTCCTGGGTTAACCATAAAAGGATATATTCTATTACCACCCACATATTTCCTCGATAAGATGAATCATTCACAGTTACCTGGTCCCTGAGGCTACGCTCATATGAGGCAGGATGGTACTCCTTATCTCAACTGAGATAACCATTCCCAGACAACAAGCACCACCCATCCTGAGTAGATTATCTAGGTTAGTGGCCCATTACCGAACTGGATAAGCATGGACGAATAGAACTTCAGAACCACCCTGAGTGGATTATCTCGGTTAATGGCCCATTACCGAACCAGATAAAACACCAACCAATTGAATGTCAGAAACCATTTGCTCCTTGGAGAGGCCTCATGTGAGCTCGTTGCCGAAGCAACCAATAGAACATTGGGAAAATCCTTTTCCATTGTGGAAGTCCCTGCCCCTGAGGGAGGTACCAGCCAAGAAACACTACATAAAAGCAGGCTTTGAGATGGGAGAAATCACTCCACTCCTCTGGACTGGACTGGACTGGACTATCAGGATGGGACTACCAGACCACTGGACAACCGGACAAGTGGAGGCCCAGAGGACTCTGGACCACCATCACTGGATACTCAGTGGACCAGACCTTCTACAGGACCAGTGCCTAACTGGACTACACAGCTCCCACCCTGGTCAATGGAGTGTCAGGTTGTACCATGACTCTGTCGGTTTGTTTAGGCCGATGTTTCTGTATTTCTGCATTTATTTTCACCTTTTTATTAAAATTGTAATTTTGACCTAAAATCGAGGTATTTTGTGTGGGGTTAATTTCCCCTGCTGGTTACAGTCAAACCAGCACAATTGCCTTTAAAAGAAAGTACTTATATTGCCACAGAGAAAATGTTAGAAAGAACATATAGGAGTTCAAAATCCCATAGAGAAATTATAGGGCTTTTAATATAAAACTATTTAGCTAAGTGATATGAAAAGAAGTATAGGAAAAATATAGACTATGTAAATGGTGAAGATTGAGACAAGGATTTTTAATTAGGATTTGAATAAATAAAATGAAGGAATTGAAAATGTAGACTGGAAAAAGTAATACCTTTTATTTGGTCATCTATATTACTCCATCACCCTAATGTTCAATTTTCAGAGCTAATTTTCCTAAGAAGGAAGTATAAATGGAACACAACTATCATCATTAAGCAAAAAGCAAAACACCAGAGCTTCCAGTGGGAAAGATACACATGTGTCTGTTTACACATTATTACCCATTATTACCCATTATAATCCATAAATATGGGTTATTTAAAAATTAAATATTAGATTTTGAAGTACATTTTTCATTGCTTTAATAAGCAGACCTTTGTTATGATCCAGTTTAAGCACAGAAGAGCAGAGGAAACTAAGTCTTTGTGTATAAACCAGAAGGAACTTAGAAGGTTCAAAATATTCCTAAAAACGAGATTAAAACCAAACGGGATTAAATGTTAATGCCAAAAAATGAATTGATTTGTTTTTGTTTAATAGTAAAGGAGGCAAAGAGAAAGAAAAAGAAAAGAAAGACAGACAGAAAAAGAAATGTGCATGAGGTGCTGGGGAGAAAGGGAGAGAGTGACAGAGGTTAGATGGAGACATATCACCCTTCTGCGGGTCCCAATGATGTCTCGTGGCTCCCCTCCATCTGGCCTTCTGGGTGGTGAGGGTCCCCTGCTGCCGCCGCCACGCCAAGGAGTATAGAATCCAGTGGATTAATATACACTTTGGCCAGGTGGGAACGCCCAGGTGCCTCCCCTGAGGGGGCTAGGTTTGACACAGTCCCTCGCAACACTGTGGATCTGTTGCATCATCTCTGGTGCAGGGTCTGGGGACCCCTTCGGGGGGACCCTTGATGGGCCGTGACACCCCCTCTCCTGTGGATAAGCTTTTCGCGGGCTGCAGGGCCCCTCAGCTGAACTGGTCTGCACAGTGGAGGTTGGGCGCTCACTGCCTCTGACCAGAGGCTTTTCCAATACACCCAAAGCCTCTCTTCTCGCCCCACCCTTTGGTGTGAGGGTCTGTGCTGGCCTGGCAGCTGATAGCCCTGGAGCTGTGGTCTCCACACCGAAGGTGCTAAGTGTGATCCCTCTGGGAATGTATTCTTCTCCCCAGCTCTTATTTATCTTATCTTATCTTCATCAGCGGGCAGTCAGGGCCCCATTCAGGGTTTTTGGTCGTCTTCCCTGCAGCTTTTGTAGAGTTTTGCTATAATACCGAAAGTCCTTAATGAAAATGTTTAAGCCATAAATTATAACATTTCAGTCTCTGACAACCTTGTAGAGAGAGTCTTTGCCATGAATGGGAGAAAGGAAAGAACTTTTTCCCCCACAACTCAAATAACTCCTGTATTTTCCCAGCTTTCCCCAGAATTTCCCCATAAAATGCCATAAAGAATATCAGTTCTCTGTGCATTGTTCACTTGACAAATCACTTTACACAACTTGTCTCTTTTCCTGCTCTTGTTTTGCTGCTTGAAGGAAGGCACTGAAACTTCTAGGCAATATATTCGATTAAATTTTACGATTTTTTTAAAATTTATTTTAATGGGGGTTTGAACTATTTCCATAAATTTAACGTGGGTATTTTGTAAACTTTTTCTTCTCTGCAAGTCTCCACCCTGCCTTTTGCCCAAAACCACCACATGATAGGGAAAATTCAGTCATACAAACAACAGTTAAATGATTGTGGAGTATAAATAGCAAGTAGAATGGTGAGTCGACTTTCTTTTACTGGAATTACTAAAAGTCCACTTTGTTTCCCTGTTTATCAAGTTTAAAAAATATTTCCAGCAATAATTACTTCATGTCTGCTTTTATGACGTCTCAAGCAAGCAATCCAGTAAATAAATTTCGGGAGCATCAGTAACTGCTTTCAGTGTTTGGCTCTCGGCATATGCTTTGTCAGGCAAATAAG
This sequence comes from Amblyornis subalaris, assembly GCA_018881555.1. Taxonomy (NCBI): domain Eukaryota; kingdom Metazoa; phylum Chordata; class Aves; order Passeriformes; family Ptilonorhynchidae; genus Amblyornis; species Amblyornis subalaris. The sequence continues at coordinate 22,297,230 of JACAXG010000001.1, forward strand.
ACAGATGATCTACTATGTACCACTATCCTTGCATTTCCTATATTAATGCCCTCTCTCACAGGTCAGAAGCTTTTCACAGTATTTCATAAAGACAGGGTTAAGTACTCATTTGCCTCCATGTATCCTCCAGTTGCTTTAAAAATTATTGATGTATATGTCAAGCTATTTAAAGAAGCACTAAATGAAGATTCACCCATTTAGGCCCATGCTCTACTCAAGAATGGATATTCTTTAAGAAGAAAAAGAAAAGGTATTATTCTCTGCCTTCTTTCACAGCCAAAGAGAAAACCCTTATCTATCAGTATTGGTATCTTTTTTTGATAGGGTTGGGGTTTTTTTCTCCTCAAAATATTCTTAAGTGGGAAACATAAGCAATATCTTTCTTTGAAAGGTATTACTTTATGGTCATCGTGATCAGGCCCTGAAAACAATGTGTGAAATTACATCAGGGATCCTGAAGGTAAGGGTAATAGATTTATAAACAATGTCTCGATGTTTAGATAGACCAAGTATATTTCCAATCCAAGCACTGAGATCTCAAGTCAGAAGCCATGGTTACATATACTGTGATTTCTTTTTTTTTGAATAAGGGAAGAAAAATAATTTCTCATCAAAATAATAGACTTTTAAATAAGTATTTTAATCTTCTTGTAGTTTGGTTTGGTTACTTTTAAAGTCCACCTAGGAATTCAGCTGTCTTTGTAACTAATAGTTGATTGAATGGTCTTAGAATTACAGCATAGTTACACACTTCAATAAAAGAAGCACTAGGCTGTCATAGTGTTCAGTTTCTTCTAAGAATGAAGCTAAGTTTTCTGACACAAAAATGCAGTAAAATTGTAGCTTGCAGATGAGTAAGAAACATGTTTAATAATATAATTTTCAATCTCTTCCAGAATGTTAGGTACAAAAACACAGGTGTATAATAACTAGTAATTCATGTGATATTGCCTTACTTTAAGAAGGATTTCCTCTTACAACTGTTTCTAAAGTTGCTTTTAGATAATATCCCTTCAAAAAGACATTGCCCTTATTTTGTCTAATTTTATTTTAGATATACTTGAGCAAAATGGCATTGTAAAAAATATGTAATGGAAACTAATATATCTTTATGTGAAGTTTATTCATTGTATACACTACTGCTTCTTAAGCACATGAGATGAGAACCTCTGATCCCCTGTAGACAGATGTCTCATCTCTACCAGATATCCCCCTGTATTCCTTTTGCCAGACGCAGAGATGTGCTTCCAGACAAATTTTCCATGGTTTCTCAGCTGCCTGACAGCAGGTAGACAACTTGAAAATATTCTGGACACTCTTGAACCTTGTAAATGGGTCTGGAAAACTATGCTTGGGCATATGAATCAATCCTGATAACAACAAAATATATTGGTAATTAGTAACATTTTTTCTTCATAGTTTATACATAAAGTGTGTCTGGGGGTCCTGAGGTGAAAATTTTTTCAAAGGATAGATTTCAAAGGTCTCAATGTGAAATTAGAAAATGTCCATTTTGTCCATTATCCAGAAATTGAATATATGTTGGACACTTTTTCCTTAACCAGTTCCTGACTTAAGGGAAGAGCAGGTATATTTCCTGATTTATTTATCTATTTTGCTGTATTGGTTTATCAGTTGGGGTTTCTTGTGTATGTACATGTGAAAGAGAGAGAGAGAGAGAGAGAAACTATTCTATGTCTATTGTTATGGTATATGGAAAAATTTTTCTGATACTTGCCTAGAGATCACTGAGAGATCAAGAGCAACATACACAAAGACCAAATAGTTTTAAAATGCACTACAGAAAACAGTATTTTTAGCCTTGTATTTATATAACCATCTCTTAATGATTTGGGCGTTGTTTGAAGAGTGAAAGTACCTTTCTGCATAAACTCCTGGAGTATATTTTGTGGAGTATTTTGGTCTAGTAAGGTTGGTGTACTAATTTCTGGCATGGAGAAAATTGCATGTGTTCTTCAAAACCTGTTTTCTCTGGAGATGAGAGGGAGATGTGAAATAGTTGGAGTGTTGTAAGGAAGGAATGAGGTATGTGTGTACCACAGTAGAATCATGTGACTAGTAGGACTAGTAAAATGTATCAGTGAAAGGAGAAAAAAATATATAGTGTTTCCTTTTTTATATAATCTACTTCTGACCTTTCTTTTTGTTGTGGTTTTTTTGTTCCTTTTTTAATCAAACCAAGAAATGTAGGCTTTCTTTTTTTCTTCCTTGCAAAAGATGAAAAATACATTCAAACACACTCTGCCACAGTGTAACTGATGAATGTATTGTACCTTTACCAGCAAATGCCTAAACTGGAATTCATCCAGCCATGTCATTAGCAGAAGAGATCAAAATATGTAATATGAACAACTATTACTGAGCAACTAGTCAAGTGAACCAATCACAGGTGTGTCCTGTGAAAAAAGATGGTGATTCCATTTAAAGATTATAAACTGAAATACTACAAGGGCTGTAAATGAGTGAAGATAAACTGTTTTGAAATATTCTTGTAAACACGTAACACCTGCCATAGATAAATCCTGTACTCATTTAATTAGGATTAGGTAAATTGGTATAAGAATTATTCCAAATAGTGTAATACTGGATTCTGCATGTTGGAGAAAAGACAAAGAGCTGGAATTTACCCATGCATTATCTTTGAAAAGGGGCAGCACATCATCAGGGCCCCTCTCTTCATCCTATCAAGCAGATAATTACATCTGTAGTTTATATACAAGACTGAAATAATTGACGTGTTTCAAAAGGCTGACAGGCATTTAATGAATATATTCTTGTTCTTTAATAAGCTTTTTGTCTTATTTAGTACTGTTTTGCAATCTGATTAATAAAGAATTCTACCATATGAGGATTTTAGTGAATGGTGGAAAATATTGAAATCCTAGAAAGGGAAAGAATAGGAACCAAGCCTGCATATTCTGTATTTGTTGACTCGATTTATGTTTGTGCCATGTATCCTTGACATAAAGAAATTTGCTTCTCAGTTGAATAAGAATTGAGTTAAGGTCCTTAGTGAATTCCTCAGGTACTCAATGAATTGTTCAGGTCCACCTTTTTTACCATTCATTTTTAAAAAGCGTTACAAAAGCATCAGCTATAAAACCAGCAATTCTGGTAACAATTCAGAGCTTCTATTGGCTTAGAGATCAGCTGCTCTTTTGATATCTATCCAGACATTCGTGTGAGATCTTTTTTGATGAAAAAATGGTTTTCTTCAAAGTTTGAAGTCGCATTTTCAGAATCAAATTTGGTGCTTCATGAGTTTCACTTTGGGTCACTACATTCCTCTACCATCCTGATATAATTTGAAGACAAGTGAACCTTGTGAATATTCTACTATTCTGAGTTGGCCAAAGCTCCATTATTTGCAGAATGAGTCATCTCATTCCTTTCTTGATTTCACTGTTCACCTTCTGGGAAAAATTTTTATCCTCTCCGAAGTACTGAAGTGATAAATAGGACAGGGAATGGCAGGTAAAGTTCTAGTATCATGTTTAAATGATGTTACAGATTACAGGTTTAATGTTGGGGGGTTTTGTACTTTGTATTCACTCTTCCTACTAGGAAGCATTTATAATATAGTGGTGTCTAGAGACCAATATGCTTTGGCAAATGTATAAAAATGGCATTCCTTTGCTCAAAGAGATGACATATTCAAGGAGTATGTGCAACAAGTGGATGTAGAAGCATGTAGAATAAGGGCATAGAATAAGGCACAATGCTGAGACATTGTGAAGAGGTGGGAGGAGTACAGTTCTGAGCTAGTTTCAATGCTATCCCAACATGTTGTCTGCAAGTTCACTGTGTACCTGTTTAATCTCACCATATACAAGTTATATATGCATCAGTTCATGCCTCTGAAGTGCCTGTATCCTAATGCAGGCAGAACAGGAAGTTAACATGGTGAGGGAGATATCTTTGTGCAGTTGTGGACTATGGTTTTGTTGGAGACATGATGAGATGGCTCCCATGTCTGGAGTGTTGCAATGGAGGAAGGAACAGGAGCTCTTGAGGAAGTACGGAAGGAAAAAATTAGGAGGGAGAGTAGTTCTTTTTCTGAGAGAGCATCTGGAGTGCATAGACCTTTTCCCAGAAGGATGAGAAACCAACTGAGAGCTTATTTGCTAGAAATTAGGAAAAAACAAACAACAAACCATGTAAAGGTGACATTAAAATGGGTATCTTCTGTTGGCCACCTGAGCAGAGAAGAGCATTGGTCCTCATGGGGACTTCAACTACCTCTATATCTGCTGGAGAAACAGTGCAGCGAGACATAAGCAATCCAAAAGGTTCCTGAGTTCCTGGAGTGCATCTGCAGTTACTTTGTCCTCTGACTGATGGAGAAGCCAACAAAGAGAGATGCTCTCTCAGCACTCATGCTCACCAGCGAGGAAATCATCTCTGCGGATGTAAAGATCAAAGGCAGCCTTGACTCCAGTGCCCATGAGGTGGGGAATTTGAAGATCCTGAGTGCAGGGTGAAAAGCAAACTCACAAGCCTGGACATCAGGTCAGCAGATTTTGGCCTCTCTCAAGACCTCCTTGGAAGAGATCCGTTGAATTGGGTCCTAGATGAAAAATGGGACCACGAAAGCTGGTTAATGTTCAGAGATCACCTCTGCCAAGCTCAAGTTCCATCTCAACAAATATGAAGTCAAAAATGCAGACAGGCTTCAATGAATGAACAAGGAGCTTCTAGCCAAATTACCTGAAGGTAGGGTGCAAATAAAATGGATCCAGGCTCTTCTCAGCGGCACACAGTGACTGGACAAAAGGCAATGGACTGAAACACAGGAAGTTTGCTCTGAACATCTGAAAACTATGAAGGTGTCTGAGTGCTAGCACAGGTGACCCAGAAAGGCTGTAGAGTCTCCATCACTGGAAATACTCAGGAATTGTCTGGCCATGGTCCTGGGCAAGCTGGTGGCCCTACTTGAGCAGGAGGGTGGACCACCAGAGGTCTCTTTCAACTTCAACCAGTTTATAATTTTGTGATTTTGCTTTCCAGCAAAGGTGAATCTTGAGGTGGAATAGTGCAGCAGAATTTTTACAGAGGACTCAGAAATCTGTATGCTTCTGGAAAAATGCCTAGAGCTAAAAGATTTGCTTCTCATAGATTGTGATTAACCTGCTCTACTTTATTATTAATGCTATGCCAAATGCAGAATCCAGTATGTATTTTCATCTGATTCATCTTGTTGAATTGTATATAAAAGAAATAAATTATATGAACCCAAACAGACTTTTCAAGGACAAATATAATACATTAGCACAGTACCCAAGAAGGAGAAGAAATGAATCTTAATAACAAATGTCATTCATTACAAAAAGGTAATATGTAGTTTTGCTTAGATGATACTGACATTTTACCAGTGTGGAACCTTAAACCGTTCCCTATTAGACAAAATTACTTATTCTTTTTCTTGTAAAAGATCAGAGAAAAAAAATAATAGCCTGTCGCTCCAATAAAAACCATTAGTTTGTTGAGAAAATTCCAGGCCAAGTCTGCTTTACCTTTGCTAAAGCAGAAGCTTCACACTGAGACTAGAGGTATCTGATTGACCCATTATCCCTGCTGGAAGCCTCTACTCCTCTGCTAGCCCTGACTTGTGTGACCTCGAAATAAGTGCTGGTATTTTACAATTCATGACACAAAGGAAAAGGAAAAAACGAAAATGGAATATCTGATTAGGAATATAATTTTCAGCCACCACTGTTTCCTGAATGCTTTGACTCCTGATACCAGCAGTTTGAATGTGTATATATATTATACTGGAATCCTTCTTCCTGTTAAAAGAGACTAATGAGAACCTGGATTTAAGCCATTTTTTTGTCCTTAAATGGCATGCAAAATGAAAAGAAAAAAAAAGAAAGTGTCAAGTATGAGTACTTGTCCTTCATCAGCCAACAGAGAATTTAATTAATATATTGCAAAGATCTTTTTCAGATGTGACATAGCACCATTATCCCTACTGGAATATTAGTCAATTTACATCAGTTTTCTAGAGTTGAATATCATATCGAATTTTAGTAAACATTTGTGCAAAACACAACAGATGATTGTACAAAGTGCTGGAATTTTACTCTGTTTTAGAACTAGAAGGATGCAAAGCTATTAAAAATCTGTAGCGAAACAAGCCGACAAGTGGATTATATGTACTTTTTAGTAATTGTCATCAAAAAGAAACTTAAAGAACCCAGAAAGAACTTCTTTTAAGAATTACCTTCTTTGTAGGGTTTATATAATGGTTTTTTACTTCATGGTACTGAAATATTTATTTAGTAAAAATAATGCTAAAAATTTACTGTTTCAAAAAATGGATTCTTGATCATCAGCTTCTGTGTAGACACTTGAAGGAACTTCTCTGAAACAGCAGTTTCTGAGTTGCCAGTTTTTCCCATTAGTGTTCCAGTTCAGTCACTGCTCTATCAGTTCCAAAGGAGTTTACCTGACTAATGCTGGCTACCAGAAAATTCCTTTTCTACTTAGGCTTACAAATAGTTAATTCCCCTCTTACCATTCTGTGGTGTGTATCCATTGATTTTTTGGAGAATCTGCTTAGAAGATAGGTTGAAAAAAACAAACAACCCACCCCCACCCACTCCTGCAAAAACAAAAAAAAAAAACAAAAAACCAAGCAATCAACCAAACAAAGAAAAAAACACCACAAAAATTATGCTTTCTTCTGTATTCTATGTTGGTGAGTTTTAAGTTTTCTCTTTGTTTTCAGAATGGTAATGACAGTACTAATACTGTCAGAGCTCAGGATCCAGTTCACAAGTGGCATTAGTGTATCTTACAGCTGTACACAAGGAAAGATCAGGATTTGGCATGCCTTTCTCTTTGGTACTAGAAATCCAGTTAATGCATTATTGAAATTGTTGGGTTTTTTATCTTTTTATTTCTTCCTTTTCTCTTTACCTTTAATGTTGCCAACTGCCTTGATGCTAACAGGAAGAATTTTGGGGTCTTTATCAGAATGGGAAACAAATTGATAACTTACATTGAGTTGCTGTACACTGAGATGACGTGTACATCCCACAGTGAAATTTTCTTCAATATAAACATGTTATTTCTATTTTATTCAATTTCATAGCTCAGATCAATGTACGCTTGCATTACTATATCTTTCAGAAATCAAATGAGATAGATTTATATATATATATATATATATATGCATATAGATATATGTAGGTATATATATACACATAACAGTAACTTTGTGTTTTGGTTGTAATAAATTTGAAGAAGGCTGACAATGAAACCCGTTGTGAAGAACACTGTTCGTGCTCTTGTATTTTTTTCTCTGTAAAGCACATTTTGCTTTGCAAAAGGAAAAAAACCACTAAACAACCCTAAGTATTTTTCTTCCTTTCTTATTGTACATATTATTCTGAACAAGCTATTATTCCAGAGTCTAAATAGATATGCTGGTTCTAAATATACTTGTGGTAAGGGCTTTTAATACTAGCATAAAACATTCGAAAGAACCAGAAGTCAACATACATTTTCCTGTGTGAAGGTACTTCGGATGCATCCAATGAATTCAATCAAAGTTCAAGACCCTTTCCTTATTTACTTTATCTTAATGCACAGATTTAAATTAGTTCTTTTCTTCTAGTTTGAAGTGGCTGTCTGAACTTCAGTCTATTTTAGCTAAAAAGCTTATTTTTCTTTGTTGTGAATTAAAAATTGTTCATGTTTTCAGATTTCACTACTAACTGAACTCTTTAATAACTAGTTATTTGTGTCACTACTGATAAAATTTGAGGTCACTTTCCCCTGTTCCTGAAGGGTTTATTATTGCTTAAAGGAGCTGATACTCATTTCAAGTCTGCTTCAGATACAGTTTGATATATCACTAAATATCATGGTAAAAGATCCATTCGTCATAGTTACTACCTAAATTATTCTGAGCCAATAGGTCTAGTATGTTATTAAAACACACAATTATTTTTATTTTACTTTCTGTTTACCAATTAGATCCTGAATCAAAGGATATTACCACAGTTATATGTCTCAGCACTATTAGACAACCCTTTGCCTATTTGTATGCTCCCATTAAATTTCTTTCTGTTCTAACGGATTCCTAACTCCATCACAGTTTCCAGAGGTCGTTTGTGTTCCACTTCTGTTCATCTTTGCAAATTCCCTGTCCCTGGTGTAACACTCTTAATCTCCTGACATCTCAGAAAATATTAAAAGTTAATGTACAGTATAGTGGTCTTTCCAGGGGCTGTGCCATGTATCTTGGCTAGCTTGATTAGGAAAAGCAATACCCCGGGCAGCAAACTACCAGGGCCAGCTGCTTTCCCTGGGGATTCACAAGACTGACTGTTGCTGGCAGGTAAGTAGGACTGGTTGGAATCCTCATCCACTGACAGCAGCAGTAGCCCACCCTAGAGACATCAGTTATTACCATCTTGTCCAAAGGAGCTCGACGTCTTCTTCGAGATCTCAGCTGACCTCTTGCTCTCCAGGGTAATCTCATTCCTTTTAATTTATGTCCTTTCCTGTAGGAGTCACACTCTGGGTCTGGGACTCACACTTTAGTACTCAGTGACTCTCCAAACTACATTTTGCATTAATGTGCCATAAGCCTTGGGCTCTGTGTGCTTATCCCAAGGTTATGGCTAATAGATTATGTCATAACAGTTTGTGTGCAAACTAATGCTCCTATCTTTGAAAACTAATAATATAATTTTCCTTTAAAATAATTTTCTCTCTCATTTTTTCTATCAGGCATCAAAAACTAGGTCTTCACTCCGGGTTTAATCTTACAGCAAATATTCCTGAATCCATGTATATCTCCATGCTCACATGTTGTAGTATTCTGTCTCTACTACTACAGAAATAGTAGCCATAATGTAACAAGAAAAAAAAAATTCCTTGGTAGGTTTGATATCTGTATAAATCAGTCATTGTCTTCATTGCTTTCTTCCTTTTGGGTTTCTCTGACTCCTGAACTCTTTTCTCAAAACACAGATTTGAGGATTAAGTGTTGATTGTCTGCTGCAACCATGAGTAACAGAAAGTGCCAAAACCGATGTGACAAAACTCTGTCTCTAAACCCCACTGTAGCACCTAAATATTTTATATACCCTCTGCAGGCAACACAATGCAATGTAAAGTACTTTCGCTTGATGGTTGTAAATTATGAAACAGCTCCCAGTTTTCCTGAAACCCTAGGTGAAGCATATAAGGACGCTTGCCAAGATGAGTCTTGCAAGTAAATCAGCTCTACTGCTATAAGGAGAACCATTTAGACAGATGGCCATTTAGAGTCCACTGCTTCACTAGGGAGGACGAGGACAAAGACAAGAAAATGGAGAACAGACCTTATTCGGGCAAATCTTATGGTAAAATATGCAATTTTTCTTTCTTTATTTCACTATGAATTGAAAGTGATAACTAACTGAAAGGAGATGATAGACATAGCTACAATATTGAAAGTATTGTGGTGACATTTGATGTATTCATCATAACTGCTTGCCTACCCATATTGGATGAGGTCTTACATGCTGTGTTCCATGGTCTTAAATTATTAAGAACTAGAATATATAAAACTTATATTCCTGATAAGACATGAGCAAAATAATTCTCTTGACACACAGTCTGCCATCTGATTTGAGAATTCCACTTCAAAAGGGATTTTTTCAGATCACAGAGTGATTGCATTTGAATTCGCAAGTCATCCACATAACTGGAAGAGTAATGAAAACAATCAATTTGCAGTAGATGTATTTAAAAGAAAGAACACCAAATTATGTATATTTCTGTCAGGTTTCCTTATAAGATGTGACATATATTGTAAAAATTTTTGCAGTCCTTCATATAGAATATGATATAAAAGTTATTATTCGCTAAGTCATGTATCAGACTGACTTTCAAGAACATTTTTTTAGGAAGTTATTGGTTTTCCCTGCAGAATCTTTCCAGTTAGTGTCTCAGCTGAGTAGGAGTAACAGTTGAGTCCAGAAGGCTCTTCCTGCCACTGAAATTATACTAGGATAATTTTTGCCTGTGTCTCCCTGAACTGGTGTATTATTTGAACTCATTGTGCTCCATATTCTCACAGCCTGTTTCCACAGTCTGTCCAGGAAACACATTTTTTCGGACGTGCATTTGGAGAACAGTTCCAGAAAATGGTAGGGTATTTGGACTCACAAGTCTCCTTACTGAGTGTAGCCTACCATTGCCACACTGTTGGCAGGTACTGCTCAGATCATAGCACTCTTATCAGCTCCTTTTCTTTCATAAAATCAGAATCATTAATTCCTCCTTACTCACTAATGTTCTGGATATCCCTCATGAAAATCTGTAACAATATACACACAGGGTCTGTATATAGTCCCAATCAACCAAAGTGCAGTATTATATCACTGGAGTTATTTTGGAGAAGAGTATAATGACAATTTAATCAGTTGAAGTAATATAAAAAACTAACACAGCCTGGATTTTCCAAATGCTCTTTAGAAAAACATAAGGAAGGAACAGGAAAATGATGTAGGGAAAGAAGGAGAATAAACATTAAGAACAATAAACGCGTCCTAATAAAGTAGCTAATTCACTTCAAAGAATCACAAATGAAACTGTGGAAATGCACTTTTATGGACTAGGCATAACTCTATAGGTTGCACATTTTCTGATGTGGCTACAAAAGTTTAAGATTTCTTTTAGGGATAACTACATAGAATTTATAAATATGATTATTTCTACTTTTCTGTTTCACAGACATCTTTAACCTTTTGTTATTGTTCTTAAAAATTATTCTTCCTTGTGAATTCTTTTTATGTCACAGAAAAATGATATGCAGACATATAAAGCATAGGTATTGTATGGTTTATAATCAGTCCTTTTGGTAAGTACTTAGAGGCAGAAATTTACTGGAGACTTGTGGCCCTCCCTTGACACTGACTTTCTTGATTTATGCCAAAATTGGAACTTTTTCTCTGGATTTCCTCTCTGCCTTCTTACATTTGATGCAACACTGGCAGAAAAAATCTCCCGAAGTTGTGATGTCAATATTTAGTTGACTTTTGTTATTTTTCTCCATACATATACGTATACGGATAAGTATGTATATGTACACCTATATATGGAAATAAAATATTTTAATTTTTTTCCATATCACTAAATATACAGAGGTTTTTCTTAATCTCCATATTTAAATATTTTCATTTCCACACTTTATGAAATATTGTGGCAGCAGGTAAGTAACTTTAAAGTAATTAGCACAAGCTATTGATACAGGTTAATTAACATAGCAATTAGTATAAGATATGAATTTTTAGTTATAAAGTATTTAAATATGAAACTTGCATTTTCAAAGATGCTCAATATACAAATAGTATGTAATCTTCTCCTTTGTGAGGTTACATTCTTCTCACTAATGAAACAATAAGTTCCAAAGGAAAAAAAGACATTTATGACAAAGTTGTCTTTAACATCCCAAATATTCTAAGACTTTCTGAAATAGTGTACTAATGATGTAACATCATGACCCAAAATCCACTTTCCATTACTTCAGTATTTCCACCTTACAGAATGAATGAAGCATTCCAAAACAAAAGAATTCTTTCTACTATTTAAGGGACAGATGAATGTCATACCTCTTGAGGGTAATTTGAAAGGGAGTTGAGAGCAGCAGCCACCCTTAGTTACGTAAATTATAAATACTCATTTTGATAATCTGACAGACACATGCAGGGAAGTACTATAAGGTAGTTTGGCTTCATTTCAAAAGACAGCCCAAACCAAAGTTTGTGTGTTGGTCAGACACCATGTATCCCACTGTTCATGTATACAAATTATTACCACCACCACACAAACCCAAAACAACAAAACAAAAGAAAAAAATCACAGAAAAAATAAAAAGAAGTACTAAATGTCATAAATGAAGACCTCCTAAAAAGATTTTTTTTTTGCTTAGGATTAGATTTGTTTGCAAAGAATCTCTCCAGACCCTGGGATGTCAGAAATAATCTGAGTGTAACAAAAGGCTTCCAACCTTGCTTTTCTGTTCACCAGGCTTCTCGTTTATCTTCAAACAAGAAAGGCTTTGAAATTCTGCATTTGCTTATCTTCGACTTCTAAGCTTTGGTCTTGTCATAGTGCTCAATTATTTCTAACATTAAAATCCGAAGAATTACACCGTCCTAGTGAGCACCCACTGCCTTTCCTAAGTAAGAGTCCGTCATCAAAACATCTTGAGAGGATATCAAACGAAATAAAATACTATCATGAGTTAAGATTGCATTCACTGAGTTTCAGGTTTTTTTTATAACCTTTTCTATATATTTTATTTCTTTTCTTTGTTTAGTTAAACTTTGATTTTTGTTTGAAAACCTCCCTGAGACTTCTGCCTTATTTTCTTGTCTCTGCTTTACACTTCCCTTTTGTGCATTTGCCATTTTTTTCCCTTGCATTACAAAAAAATAATTTCTTTGTCAGAATCTTAGCAAGTCATATTTACGATTGTTTCTTTTTCAATATCTCCTCAGTTATGTTTCTGTCTGTACTTGTGATCTTGCTTTGTATTGTTTCTCTTTTCACTATTAATGTGGGACTTAATAACTACTAACACATGTTAATAAATGCTATCTTCACTCCCAGCTAGTAGAAAAGGTCCATATCATTATTTTTGGCTCCTCTGCTCTCTCTCAACCTTTTATCTCTATTTAAAATATAAACCTTTTGGCAATGACATTTTCTTTACTGCTGTAATCATAGATACTTGGAACTTTGTTTAGTACTTACTGATGTTCAAAATTATAATTATTTACCAAAGCAGGGTTTGGGAATTTTTTTTCGCTACATAAGCAAATGAAAATGTGAATAACAGCACTCTGCACACGAAAAAATGCAGTTCTCTGTATTTTCAGGACCAACTTTTTGGTTCTTTGAACTCTGGATCTCCCAAGTATAATTCAGTTGTTACATTACATATTCAATTGTTTTTGAAATTTACTCCATTACATTTTTAGAAATTCTGTTTTTCTTTCCCAGTTCATCTTTGTGTTGTCATAATGTGGTTCATTCAGTTGTACATATAGAATTACAAAGGAACTGGGTAAATAATTCTGATTCTATAATTTAAAGTCATTACTACTGAAGTTCTGCAAGTTTTTCTATTTTCTTTTTTCATTCGAAAAATATATTTTCTAATGGAATGCATTTAATATGTAACATTTCAGTGTATTTTATTAATTTCAGTGGAAAATTAATTTATGTGAAAACTGTTGGTTTGGTTTGAGTTTTGCAAACACTACATTAATACAGAAATATAAAATGATAAAAAACCTCAAGTTTTCTCTTTAGTGACATGCTATGTTTATATTATTATACTAGCAGGTAGTCATCCAAATAAGTACAAACACTTTCAAACCACTCAAATCTAGGCAATCCACTCAGATAGAAACACTGTCACCAGGTTGCTTCCATAGGTAAGGGAGGCAGCTAGACCTCTCTAAGGGACAGTCCAGACTACCTAAGATTTGAACCATACCTTTTTAGAACACCCCTCTCTCTGCCTTAATTATATAAAATAAGTAAGGAAGGAACCTCAAGTTGTAGCACTCCTACTTTAGTTACATTTGTGTTATGTCAAAATTCAGTGGAATGAATGTATGCAAAACCAAAGTACAGTGGATGTTAAGATTTTTCTTCCCCACCGGAAATGTACCTGACGAAGAATTTCTGACTTGTTGGTACAGATGCACATGGAGAGAGAGAACCTAATCTGCCATTTCTTCATCAACTGTTGTATTGGCACAAGCCAAAACCAGTTCCTGTAGAGGGTGTCAAAATATAGAATGTGGACATTTCTATTGAAATTCAGATAAGAGAGTTATTTCATAATTTAGAGTCCATCTGGACCTGAGCCTCCATTATCTGCCAAATGAGCACCTTGGCAAGGGTATGAGTTGTTAATTTTATGGTATCACATGTTTATTAAATACCAAGCATGTAGCACTGTGAATTTATCTCATGCTTTACAAACAAGTAATAAAATACAGTTCACCTCCCAATTCTGTGAGGAGATTGCAAAAGACAGAACAGAAATGTTTCAGAAATTAAAGAAGTGCAGAGATAGTGAAGAAAGAAAAGGTGGAAAAACACTGAACTTTATTTCAACGAACCTTATTTGAAGCGAAAAAAGTGTCAGCCTTGGCAGGGAAAACAATCAGACTTTCCAAACTGCTTCATGATAGAAGGCGTGGAAGTTTATTTGGGTGAAAAAATATGAGATGCACAGAGAAGAGAACAGGGAAAGAGAATTTATCTAAAACATCTGTCTCTGTATCTCCAGATCAATTAATATAGTGGCACCTTTCTAAAACTGCTTCATTACCTTCAATTTGGGTTACTGTAAATAACATTGACTCATTTAGGAAGTCAGTTTGCTAATAACTAATTTTTTTACATATTTATAAATGTATTGAACCACATATGATTGAAGTCAGATCATCAGCACTAACTTCTTTCCTTCGTTTCCTACCTCTTATTTGACTATCAATCAATTCAAATATGTTCTATGGATTGTGCCTCACCACATACTCATTCAATCTGTCAGAGAACTCTGCTAATTTTTTGGGTTTTAATATGACTTTCTTTTTCAGGAACAAGAATAACTTTTTTTTTCTGGGACAGATTGATATGATCAATATCAAGAAGCCTGACATGGTCAGAAGCAATACAGAAGCAAACAGTTCTGGAAAAGATATTTTGGATACTCAGAAAGGAAAGATAAGAGACCAGAGAGCAGATAGAAGGACATCTGTCTCAAACAGTGTTATGAAAATCGCATTACCAGGGTCTGGAAATTTAATCTGCTCAAGGTTGGAAAAACAGTACTCTGTGTCAGCTGTTGAAGCAAGATCCAGGTAGTTGAGGACATATAAAATTCTTTCACCTGTGGATAAAAGTTTCTCTATGGTAGATACAGGTTTTCTATGCAGTAGTGCTCAAAAAGTCTGTTGGGCTTTACTTATCTTTTGTCTAACTTAAAAATGTGTGCATGTACCATAAGAGCTTTTCTTAAAAATGTCACCTTATGTGCACAACTGTTTTATACCAACCAGAAGAATCCAGAATTACTAAGAAAACAGCAGTTTATTCCATGGTAGCAGCTTCTTTCTTCAAGCAATTAAGGATTTAGGAGAAACAAAACAAATTGAGAAATTTTCACTATAATTTTTATTAAATGAAATTGAAAAAGATTAGTACAAATATAAAGAACGGTCACTCTATGACTTTATGGGAAAGTTATTTAACACTGTACTTTGAATTGGAGCATATCTGACAAGCAAATTTTAAAACAGCTAAGTATGGTCAACTTTTTGTCACTTTCAATTAAATACACTCAAAAAGAAGTAATAACATTTATGGTGATCCTTTTTCCCCAGTACAATTTTACTTTATTCATAGTAAAAACCTGTATTATTGCTAATACCTGGGAGAGAATTTTTGTTTGACTGTTATTAAATTTCAAAATTCTTAGGGGTTTCTTTGTTCCTGTATACTTGTTATGAGGAAAAAGTACCTTATAACAAAGCTCAGGTCAGTGTTTTATTGAGTTTAATATTCAAATAGATGCACTCATACAAAAGGAACTGTTTATCCTGGACATGATGGTCTATAAAGGCCTAGATAATCTGTTTCTTTATATGAAATCCATTTAAGATGAAATGCTACTTCATCTTTCCCTATCTTTGTCTACTATCTACGATATATGAGTCAGCATTGAGCTACAGCTCTTTTCTATATACAGTGTTCTGTAAGGTGTGATAGTTAAGAAAAAGCCACTGTATCCAGCATGTGTTAATATAAGACCTGACAGTCATTTTGTAAATGTAGACTGTCATGGCTGTATGCCATGTTTGCTTATAGGCAAAACCACTTTAATGTGTAGTGTCAATTCAAAGATTCAAAGATTTTCTGACTACGACAGGCTTTATGTAACTTCAGAAGATTGGTTGTTAAAATGTCCATCAGTCCTGGGGAAAAAACAACAACAAAAAAAGATAAATCTTGCCATGTACAGGATGATGCAATGAAAAGTAAACATGATTTTTAAAGAACCTAATAATACAAAAGAAATAATTTAATTACTGGGCTTTTTCATTTGGTTGGTTGGGATTTTCTGTTTTGTTTCTGTAATAGAATAATAGAATCATTTAGGTTGCAAAAGATCTTTAAGATCCTTGAGTTCCCCTCTAAACCCAGCACTGCTTAGTTCACCAATAAACTATGTCCCTAAGCATCGCATCCACATGTTTTTTGAACACTTCCAGGGATGGTGATTCAACCACTTCCCTGGGAATCCTATTTGAGTGCTTGTCAACCCGTTTCAGCAACAAAATTTTCCTAAAATCCTGTCTAAACCTACCCTTGGTCAACTTGTAGCTGTTTCCTTTTATGCTGTCACTGGTTGCCTGGGAGAAGAGGCTGACCCCCACCTGGATACAACCTCCTTTCAGGCAGTTGTAGAGAGTGATAAGGTCTCCCCTGAGCTTGGTTTTCTCCGGGCTAGACAACCCCAGCTCCCTCAGCTGCTTCTCATCAGATTTGTGCTCCAGACCCTTCACCAGCTTTGTTGCACTTTGGATGTCCTCCAGCAAGAGCTTCTGTCCTTATAATAAGAACAACAACAAAAAGAAGTCACTTTTCTCAATATCACTGACTTGAAATTGTTGAAAAAGCCATCACCTTCTTAAAATATTTTTTCTCTTTACGGTGCTTAGCAGATCAGATAGTTGAATATTGATAGGCAGTTGGTGAGGTGGTTAAACAAAAAAATTGTATATCGATATTTTATTCCTACACACTGATCCATATTCTAGTAAAGTTATTCCATAAAAATTCAATGAGTTTTAGAAATTCAGTAAGTGATCTTTCAGCCAGATGTAAATATTTGACAGCATTATTAGATATAAATTGTTTTTCTTCTACTAAACTTAACCTTTTTATATAGCTTATGTTGCTTACTGCAAAAATAATGGACTGCTGAAGATTAAACAAACATGTGTCATGGAAGGTAATGACATTCCAGGTGTAAAATGAAAGGTGCCAGATAGGCAGCTTATGAAAGCAGGAGTCCCAGAATAAAACTCTGTGGGAGAAGCCACACTGAAATTGGTACAAGGCAAGTTTTTCAACACTGCACGGTCAATGCTCTTCCACTCTGTCCTTTAAGAATACTTATTGTTGAAAAGTTAACACGGTCTTAATACATATTCCTTAGCTTCTCTGCTAAAACTGCATCTAGTGGCAATTGGACTGAGACTGTAAATTTTTTATAAATGGCACAGCACCACACAGCCATTGTGAATAAAGTAAAGGTGTCTAATTGCCTAAGATGAACTGCTTCCAATGTCCTATGAGGCAGGGGAAGGTCCTGTATTTCTTTACCAATGTTTGAAATATCTAATCCGCCTCCCACTGCAAGTCTCAGACACGCCAAGAATATACAGATGCATTTTTTTGTTGTTGTTGCCATCACAAAAATTGTATTCTGAAGGGTTTTTCTAATGTTAAGTCATGAAATTTGACAGTTAGTGTGATACTGACAGTATAATTTGAGTGGGAGCTGGTCACTGAAATGAACTTGTTCAATTCATATTATCTTAGAGGAGCTCTATAAAACAAAGAGACTATGAGTACAGTTATAAACCAGCTACATTTCAGAGAAGGACAGCCACCAAGCAGATCAGTCCCAGTATATAATTCTCTGTTTATTGCATTTTGTATATTTGAAATTAACAGTTATTTACTTATTTAGCAACACTTGCTGCTCTCTGTTAACTATTGAAGTAACCTGACATCAGAACTGCCATGTTACAAAGATACTTCAGAGCAAAATTCTTTCAGAAATAGTGGATTTTCTTTTCCACATAGAAATTCAATAACATGATTCAAAAAGATGAAAAGTAGAAAAGAAAACTCACTGAGGTGAGATCTGAAAGAAACTGGATGAGCTTATCCTTCTTAAGGTAACACTTCTTAAGGGGCTACTGTGCGTTACATTCATACACAAAATTAACAGAGATATCAGTGGATACACAGTGAGAAGGATAAGATTATTTTCATCTGTCTAATTGCCTAAGCTGATTACTTGGACCCCTTTCACAGTCAAAGGAAACGGACAGGCATCGCCAAAGGAAACTGTGTCGTCTGCTTCGCACAGGGTGACTCAACCCGTGCGGAGACTGTCTCTCCAGTCACTGCAGGGGAAAACAGCTGGGATTACTTGTAAAGCCAGTCTTTGGCTATTTATTAGGCAACAGTAAAAAAGAGGAGTTTACTAGCCACTGCTGATAGATAGGTAGACATGTAAGATATGTGGGGAAGACAATAAAATTGTTGGCTACTATACAGCAATAACTGGCTAATGGTTACATTAAGAAGGGTTGTTTTCTTCCTGTGCTAACAATAAATATAGACTGAAAAAGATGGCAATGATAATGGTATGTGGGAGGTGGTTGAAGGCTACAGCAAAGTTTCTTGCTCAAATAATTTGTTGTGAAATTGAAAGGTTGTGGAAAAGGTCAAAACAGTGTTGGTATCAGGTTTAAAACAAGGTTTCATAAGAAGGCAGCCAATTCTAACTAAATTTCTAATTAAAGGATTAAGAGAAATATTGAGGAACTAAGACAGAAATACTAAGCATCTCTGACGTACTAAAAATTTTATAAACACAATATTTCTAAAGAAAAATTCTATTTCTAAATTATTCTACTAAAGAAGTACTTATTACTTTCAGGAGTAAATACACCCACATACAAATGTAGACAGATAGATAGATAGATAAATACAGAGATTGATCTTACACAAATTAAAATAGCCTGCTCACAATATTTCTCTTAAGAGTACATTATTAACACCCCCGTTCTGATCTATAAAACAATGATTTTCCAGCAGATGAAAGACCCTGATGTATGTAACAGACATTGATATCAACTTGTAACGGAAAAATATTCGTATATCATTATGCAGACTGCTACTAAACAAAGTATTTCCTTATTTTCTGCAAGTCCGATTTCCTATGTACAATGTCTTTTAGCATATTGCAAGCTTAATCTGTCATCGCTTCAGTGTCCGTGGCCTTTGCAGTTGTTACTCTGCCTCAATCTAGCAATGAGTGCAAAGGATGATGCTGAGATCTTATGAGAATTGGAATTACAGTCCACAAAACCAGTCTAAGGAGCCACCATTATCCATTAAATCTACATGTGTTCATTCACTGCCAGCTAAATACAGATTCTTGTAGATGATCAAGGGGCAAAAGATACAAAACTCTCAGATGCTTCCAGAATCATTTGTGTCTTGAGGAACAGAGCTTGCTGTTTGACCAGATCAACAATGTTGTTGTTTTGTGCGTTTTGTGAGTGTTTTTGCAGCATCACAGTTATCTCCTTTGTACCTACAAATGTCATCCAAGAGTAACTCTAACCCCCTGTGAACAACGCCTATGCATACAAAACACAGTAGGGTACTAGTTGGATCACTTTCTACATGTACCATGAGAATAACACCAGGATTCAGCACAAAGTGATGTCATTGTACACCGTGGAGTACACCATGGAGTATAGAAAAGTATTGCTGAGTAAAAAAGCTAGGATTCCTTTCAGGAATGGCTTGAATGTATGCGCAGACATAGCTTTCTGGATATGTCTGAGGGGGTTGGAATAACCACTGAAAACCCCTCTGTTCACCACTATCCATCTCTTCGTCATTCCCAACAACCTATGAATAGCTGCCATCAAGACCTAATACATTTTAATGAGAATGATCTTGATTACCTCAAACAGCTGACATGCTGACATGACTGTTTAAATGCAAATGGCTACAAAACAGTCACAGAAGCAGTTTTGGACACATATAGAGGTATAGAGGGAGGGGATGGCCTTTAGGAAGTGGACAGTTTCTGTCAACTTCAAATAAGTCATTGTTCTTTGGTGCAATGGCAGGGTTCATATATGCCTGTGGGTGCATTGTTTTGCCAACGTCTATAAATTCTGAGCATCATTAGTAGATGCTCAGAAAACTCAACTCTGCTGAATTCTGTTTGCTTCTTTGTCATCAATTTTTTGTTATTGTTGGACCCCTTCCTTCCTGCATGTCTTCCTCAACTCCACTTGCAATGCAGAAGAAAACGCAATACTTTTCTTAGGCCTCTAAGTGCATTTGGTATTTGAGTGGTGCTTCTATACATTCTGACAAAGTGCAAAATAAAAATTTTTGTCAAGTTCTTCAAAGCAGAAAAGCACATTAAAAATGTTTATTCAATTCTTTTTTTAACTTTAAAAAAATTGCAGTGAGTGTTATTTCTTTATGTTTAATATGTTTTTGATTATTTAAAGCAATCATGTTTACTGTATCATTTGGTAAAACAGAGATTTATGTTTAGTTTCATCACCACAGAAAAGATAGATCCATAAAGGTAATAAATCTTTAAGTGCTTCATAACCTTACGCAGTCTTTGTGGGTTGAAAGATAATCAATAATCATGACAGAAAAACTGCATATGATTCATCTCTCAAATCAACTTGTTTCTTCATGACACAATGCCAATAGATGAGAATGTAAATGCCGCGATCAATATTTTTTATAAAAATACCTGGACTTGAAAGGCTATTCATTAGAATTACTTTCCCAGGCAAAATTAACACTAGATGGATCTTCCATGTTCACTACACTTCACATGCTGTCAGATTGCACTATCCAATTATGCAGTCTTTGCTCTCTAGTGTAAAGTACTTCTGACTGCAAATGTAGCTGTATTTATACTTTTATTCTGACAGTGTTTTCTATTTCTAATTCATTAATGGGAGCAAGTGCTAGTGAGGGGTTCTCTACCCAACGTAATCAATTATTGTTGAATAATTCAATAGACTGAATTTCATTTTAAATAAGTAGCTTTTCGTTTCTGAAGTGACTATATCCCAATGTGTCAGGCTGTTCTTGCTGAATCAGTGTGCTTGAGCTCAGACAGCCTTCAAGATGTTTGTTGTCCTGGTGACATCCTTCGTAGCATCACTTCAGCAAACGTAAAGTGCCAAGTAGTCAGGAATTTAAATTTACCCATACAGGCATAATTTCAGACAGGACTCTCAGAATCAGGATTTTTATTTTCATTAGTATTTTTTTTACTGTTGTTTATTCTGGCCTGTAAACAAGGACAAAATGCATCAGGAATTGTGTTTAAAATTATTTGTGCCTTTTCTTCTTATTCCCCTCCCCTCTCTCCCCTTGAAACTACAGAGAGCTATAGTGACAGCGCAACCTGGAAAGTCACTGTAATTCTCACTTGGGAAGAGAAATTTGCTCTAGCTACTGAAAACCCTCATTGCCCGAAGGTATTGCAGTTTTGGCCTGATACTGCCACTCCATCGAATGTGAAAACTCTGCCAGCACGATTAGTGAGATGCTGAACAGCTAAATCGTGATTTAATTTTAACCAGAAAAATGGTCCGTCTCATTGGATATCAGCACACTTATTAATTGAGCCGGAACTAGTGAAAGAAAAACTAACACAGAAGCATTGTTTGTACAATCAACGTTTGGTTCAGAATGAGTCTGTCAAGTGCACTGATTACAGGATAATTATGTTTGGCCCATCATATTCTATATTGAACTGTTTAAAATACCATATACTTTTTGAAGTATTTCTGTTCTGTTCTTTTCTTTAGTAGAGTTTATAAGAAGACAAGCAGTTTGCCATTCCAAGTTTTGAAGTACATAGCATTAATGTTTTTAGGATTGTTGCATTAAATTAAAATATAATTTAGCTTCATATGCAATGAAATATATATTTAATACACTTTTTCTTTTTATTGTTTCTCACTCTAGAGTTTATGCTATATGTACAATAAATTACAGAGAAAATGAAATATAGCAAAACATTACTTCAACAGATGGAGCTAATTTCAGATATTAATCTAATACATATTTGTTCAGGGTTTAATAATGCATGATATGTACCTCAGAGACTGGGTTGGTGCATGTAAATAGACATTGTCTTGGGATTATATATGCTGAGTTACGCTATTTTATTATTTATTTATTATCTCAATTCCAGTAGACATTCATTTTGCTGTAGACTATGTGATAGCAATAACTCTACCATGGTCACTAAACTGAAGTTCTTTCAAAACTGTATTCTTCTCTTGTTTAAGATATATGTAGCACTCATATTTTCATTCAAAATAAAAGCAAATGTAAGATTGTTCAGAAACCTGAGCTCTCTGTCCACAGTGCATTCACTAGATATTTCTGTAGATGAGGTGTGTGCAAGTGAAAACAAGGAGACAAATCAACTCATACAGCCTGATCAACCTTCTTGCAAGGTTGTGAGAGATGGGGGGTTTGGAAACAATTGCTGCTGTTAATTGAAGTATGCAGTCTGCACTCAGGTATGAAAAGCTATGTACCTTTTTTTGTAAATGAAGAGAGTTTTATGAATTATATTAGGCACAGCATCAATTGTTCTTCCTGACTGGGATACACAAGGTGCCCCAGCTTCAGTTTACCTGTTGTGATAAAAAGGGGAAACTACAGTAAACTTTGAGGCTGGTACTTTCACAGTCTGCAGCCAGATATGTCTGTTGGCACAGAATGTACTTCTGAGATGACTCCTGCCTATTAGCCAGACTGGTACCTGTTCAAAACCCATGACAGTGACTATTTTCTTGAAAACAAAGGCATGGGTGCTGATGGGCAAGGGGAGGAAGAGGACTGATTAATCTTTGGGTCTTCTTGTGGTGTGGGGCTGAGCTATCTGAGGTTTGACCCACATGTGGATGTAGTACCCTGGCAGTGAGCTGTTTGAAATAGCACAAATACAAACAGGTAAGATAATGGGAGATGGTTTTCGACTCTGACTGGACTTCAGCAAGTCTGGGTAATAGGCCTTTTAGTATTCTTTGAAAATTTAATTCCTTCTGAACTAAATTTTTACCCACTCTTCCCAGGTTAAGTAGGATCTATTCTACAAAAAAATAATACAATACATGTGTTATTACCACAATATAAAGCCTAGAGACAGAAATTGCCCTGTAATAGATAGTAACTCAATACAGTTCAGAGGCAAGGCAATCTATTATAACTATTACAAATATCCAGAGTTTTTAAATTTTCATTAGTTGTAGACCGATCTTGAAGAGTATTCACACAAAAACCCTCTGTTAAAATATGTGTACAAAATGGAATTTTTTATTCTCATTTAGAAATTGCACGATGAAATATCAGTTGAATTTCATAATTTGTCATTGATAAGTATCATGACAAAAATGTTTGTTTCAGCGCACTACATAATTCTTATAATAAAAAAAGTCTTTCAGGTTCAAATAACTAATATATATTTACATTTTATTAGGTTCAGTAAAAGGTTTCACTGCTGATATAGCCCCCCCAAACAGTTGAGGAAGGGCGTGTATTAATACCACAGTACAAGCCATCTTGCAAGACAAAGCTGGACAATAAGTTAGCCACTAAAGCAGTGCATACAATAAAATTCACAGTATACTAGGAATTGAGTACACTAAAATGAAAAAACATACATAGAGAAAATTTATTAATTCTTCACAAAGCTCAGTGGATTATTTAGGGATCTTTTTTATGCTGTTTTACACCATGAAATATGCTATACTGTGAAATTTGTTGCACATTCATTGAACATATACAGCCACTCTTAACCATGTGCAGATGTGTAGTCCCTCTGAGCCGAGTCCAGAATTAAACTGGTTTTTAAATTTAATATCTAAACAGATAAATATCACGTCCAAGGGATCTGACGAAAATCTCTGTGCTCTCTCTGCCATTCAGAGCATAAATTAATAAGAAATACGATTTGCCACAGTATTACTTAGTTCTTGTAATGTAAACAAAAGACAGATAAGCGTAGTCTCTTCTTCCCTAGTTGTCTGGGTTATGTTGTTTTAATATTACTATTTTTTTTCATTAAATAGGATGATTGACAAGAAAATAGGGTGATTCACTTACTCGTACATGAAAGGGTTTAAAGAATAATTCTACAACTTATAATAGCAGCAGTTGTTGGACTACCTAATATTTAGCTTTTGGGGGTCAGACTTCATTTAAATAGTGGTCAGTCACTTTCTGCTTCAGCACATTAATTTAAATAGTAGATTGCATTGGGATGAAAGCTGATTAGTTGAACAGTCTTTTACACCGAAGTACTTTAAAATCATTACATATTTTTAAATCTTAATTCCTCGTGTTAAAAGTAGGAGCTACTACTATCAATCAACATGAAAAAATTTCCCCATGGTGGTGAACTAGCCAAGTATTCTCTGATCACACTGAATAAAATATGAGGTACTGGTGTAAAGTTTAATCATCCTGTTTCCTCAATTTCCTTCTTTCCTTTCAACAGCAGCCACTGGGGGAACAATTCACTTTTCTGCTTCGTGGAAAGCTCAGGCTAAGGATTTTCTGAGCTCTTTTAATTACTCAGTTTAAGCTAGAGATGCCAAAGGACCCACTAAGCAACAATAAGAGGTAATGACTTATGCATAGAAAATTGAAAAGTGTTCATCTTGGTAGAACAAAGGAGAATAAAACAGAACAAATGGCAAGTAAAATTGAAAACACAGAAGAAAAGAAGGTGAACTATATAGATTTCAAAAGCAATCTATAGCTGCAATTAGAAACTATGCATTAAATCAATTTTTAGCTCTTTTGAGGAATCGAAAGTCACAAGGGTAGTTCAGAGTACTGTACCTACTTAATAGATTATTGATTTTCAAAGAAAAGATAGTAGGACATCTTTCATGTAGAGCTATCAAATTCACACTTATGGTACTTTTACATTCCTTTTCTGTTATTTTCCCCCTTTTTTTGGCTTAGTTGACTGTTAATTGTACTTTGGTTTAGTATTGAGGCAACAAATTCATGATTGCTTTTGTGAAGCATTGTCTCCCAGAGACACATTCTTCAGATGTCTAAATGAAACCCTGATAAAAGTTTTGCAATCTCTCCCATAGCTGTAAAGTTATAAGAGAATATATTGAATAGTATTGAGAGTGTGAGTGCTGTTTCAGGGTTTTGGTCTTCTTTGCTACCTCATTCTTCCAGTAAGACCTGAAGAAAATCTCCCCTGGTTTCCCTGCCATGTGTGGTAGCAAGGGTAATCATGCAGGGAAGAGTGGCTGTTAGAAATTCCTGATGCACTAATGGGATCACTAGACTATGACAATAGCCAATTCTGAGCCAGTTTCATGCAGAGGGGAAGGAAAAGGTAAGAAATCCTTAAAATGATATTGTAAAATATAGGAGCAATGCAAAAGACCATTGCCTTCTATGTGGAGTCCTGAAAAGTGGGAAGTGCCAAAGGTCACAAGTCCAATAGAGACTGAATTTTTCATCAATGTTGTATACAAAAGATTCAAGACTTTTTGAAGGACCTATTCTAATTCTATTATGCATCAATAATAATGATATTTCTGTCTATTGGAAGCATTTGAACCTGAGGCAAATAAAAGCTTAGAAGTTAATGGGTAAGATAACACGATAATTTCCATTTAAAGCAAATTATTGAAAGATTCATGACTAAAATATAGCTCATGCAATACTGATATTCCTGTAGACATTTTGATTTGTTTCTGTGATTTTATATTATGCAGCTTATTTTCTACTACAAAATACAGCTATCTGTACACATGACCTGAAGAAAAAAACTGTTCAAGGCTACTAAGAGCAGAAGTGACTGAGCAAAAAATTTCTGAAGTTTAGGAAGTTATTCTGGGGAAGAGTTATGACTTTTGCTCCATATTCAGATTCCTGAATATCCATTATTGGCTGATGTCTTGAATAGGGTGCAACACTAGAACAACTTCAAATTTCACTCATTCTGTCAGCCTTACCATTAAAAATGCATTTTTAAAAACAGTTTGAAAGCAGTCACTTATTTGTTTACCTTTTGTTTTACTTTTATGTCGGGGTTTGACACTGGCCAAAAGCCATTCACCCACGAAAAGCCCACTCACTTGGTCTCCTCTGCTCTGCAACTGGACAGAGGAGAGAAAATTTAACAAAGGGTTAATGAGTTGAGATAAGGACCGGGAGAAAACACTTCAAGGGCAAAACATCAGCTTAATGATATAAAGTGACCACAAACTTTGTTATGATTTCTCCTTAAATCTGTTATCACAGAGGCGTTACCATCATCTCTAATTGGCCCAGCCTTGGCCAGTGGCACGTCCATCGTCAGAGACATCAAGGATCGGCTCTTCTGGACATGGTGGAAACTTCAAGCAGCTTCTCACAGGAGCCACCTCTGTGGCCTCCTCTGCTACCAAAAACCAGGCCCTGCGAAACCAACACACTTTATCCTCTCAGTATGACTACAACTGCATAATTTCAAATGTGCAGAAGTACATTTGAGCTAATAACTTGTATTTAATTTTAACATATCTTCCAAAAAGCAACTCAATTTGATAATTTAAATATTTTATTCTGGTTTTACTGTGTTTAAATTGATTGCTAAAGCAGTTTCCCACAAAAAGATGACCCACCACACCCAGTTCTTTCAATGGAATTAAATGATCTGGTACATCTCTGCAAAGCTGGTTTTGTTTTGTTTTGTTCGTTTGGGGTGGTTTTTTTTGGTTTGTTTGAATGAAACAAATCACTCTTGGACTGCTCTATCAAGCCCTTCCTAAAGTACTTTCAGTATTTTAAATTTCATTTTGTTTGGATGTGCCTTTCAGAAACCAGATTTTATTATGACTTTCTCTGCAAGTACTGTCATTTACTCCCTGTGATGTTAACAAGAAATTTCATATTTACCTTGTTTAATAACTTTGTTTGATACAATGTTTGGCTGCAACATCTTAAATCTGCTAAGGGATGACCTTTTCCAAAGTCCCTTTTTTTTCCCTGCTTTTTTTTCCTCCAAAAATGGATTCCATTATGTTCAACTTCTTCACTGCATTTTTGGACAGGTACTATATTTTCTGTGTGAAATTAGTTATTTCCTGTGCTGAATGATTAGCCTTGACAATACAGGCTTATTGCTACTCTATGAACCTTAGTCCAAAAATTGTATAGAAAATATTTTTTCCTTTTTCTTCTATACAGGCTTTGTCCTTTTGAAAATATATAACGATAAAATTATTCATTTTTCAGAAAACACGAATTTGCCATTTTTCTCATCTAACATAGTACATCATATACCATTCATGTAATTATTATGTCACAGTATTCTCTGGAGATGCAAAACAGTGCTCAAAAATATAAATTCGATCTAACCATTTGAAATGTCAAAGTAATTTTTCATTGTTAGTTCTTTCCATTGAATTCAAACCTCCTTCATACCCAAAATAAGGTGAGAACATTAGCTTCTCTAGTGACATAGTTCTGTGTTATGTCTGTGGAGACTCCTGACTAGTCTTGAGTTTTCTCTGCTAAATGGCTATTCAGCTTTGGTGTCAAAGAAGGGTTTTAAACAGAAAGGTGATAATAAAAAGCACTTAATTTCAAAAATGTTTCTCCTAATTTCTTCTATTTGAGTTTTTCAGATGCATGCTTCTGATAATTTTAAATGCTGATTTTTATTTATGCTTATTACTTTATATGTTAAATTAAATGGAAATTTCAGTAATACAAATGAATAATGATCATGTGGACCTATTGTATCCAGATCTTTTCAGCCAGCAATCTACTCCCATGCCTCACAATTTCCCGCAGATTACTGAATGTTCTTACCTTCCTGTTTATAAATGAGAAGACTGCCTATGCTACTTAGTCTCTTTTGAATACCTGTGAACATTTTCCTGTGGTCTCATGTAATATAATTTCAAAATTACTTCTTTTGAAATTGTTCTTATCCATATCCTGGAACTGAAATATTGTAACAAAGATTTTGCACTGGTTTTAGTAGTATGTGTTTCATAGTTCAATGTAGCATGATTTTAGATATGAATTCATTTCACAGGCTGGATTACATCGAATTGCAATCCCTAATTTAGCTCCTCAGTTAAAATTTACATCATTTTGATAGATTTCACACTATGTTAAATCAACTCTGTCGCCAACTGCTGCAAATCTGTGTATATGTGTGTCTCAAGTCCATAACTTGCTGAAATTTCTTGAATCTCTTGAGGTTTAGCCTTGTCATTTCCTCAAGCATTAAATTTTTCTCGACACTAATATATTTTTTTTTTTTAGTGGTGGTGTCATACCATCTCATTTTGAAACTTGTCCTGCGTTAAAGACATCATGCAGACCTAGATTCAGGCCTTTGCATTTTACATATGAAGCCTGGGTATCTTCATCCAAGATTTTGTAATATCTTGTGGGGTAAGCAGATAACCCCAGAATACCTGTGTCTCAATCACTGAGCCGCTAAAATAGAAGAAGACTCTGAGAAGAAGGACACAGAAGGCACATTCAGGAGGCTCAGGGAACAATATATGCAGTGACTGATCATGGTTATTGCAAAGAAAGCTGTATCTATCTCAGCACAGAGGGGAGTGAAGGGTGGCCCTTGGCCTGGATAAATGGCTATATAACCTGACTGAACCAGCCAGCCACATCAGCTGAGCACGTTTGGCAAAAAGCTACATCAGTCCAGTGGATCAGCTGACTTGATCTGTACAGTGAAATACTCTGTTATACTATAGAGAGTGGCAACAAGCATTGCATTTATATTGTGATTCTACTGTAAATTACAACTGTCATATTCTCAGAAGTGTAATTTGTACCTGTCCTGTGATTCAACTATGAAGTTGTATCCCTCACTAAATTAAAATTTAGTATAGCATAAAATATTAAAATTCAGTAATAAGCATAAAACCCTCCTCATTTAGATTATCTAAAAGAGCTTGGTCAGAATGTATTAGACTCTGATAATGCCCTAAAGGAAAATCTGCATGCTCCCATGTTAGCACTGTTCACTCATCTCCCTGCAGTCCCATCCAAACACGTGAGGGAAATAATGGAGTGCTAGCAAACAACTTGAAGGCAGGCAACTGTACTAGCAACCAGTTGTAGCATTTGCTGCTCACAAGTAAAGAATGGAAAGGAAGAAACTCTTCAGTTCATGTGGATTTTCAGAGAGTGTCAAAAAGAAGTTTGCATTTTTAATGCAGCCTTACCTCTCTGAACAAAGAGCTCAGCATGCAGTTCTCAAAGTAACTTACTCCTTTACTCCCATTTAAGGTAGATTTATCACTTACAGCTCAAAACACTCTAATGTGGAAACTATCAATTATTGAAACATCATAAATAAATGCTCAAAAATGAACACAATTAAGCTTGAGTAGACAAGCACTGAAGAATCCACAATCTGTTTTAATTTTGTTATTGGTAGATTAAGCCTTCTTGGAAAAGCCGCTGTCAGGGGGATTGTTTTAAACTTAACTGACACAATAGAGTAAAAATCCCTCTGCTATGTGTGGACATCAATTTTAGCTGTCAAAGTGTGTGATGTAGTTACAGTACTTTTTGTTTCTTATATAATTAATTTATTTGTAACATTCCTGTGAGGCGGGAACTATCTTCTTGTTACTAGTGAAAATGAAGAGTCACCTGCTTTAATTGTTGGGATTTTGCTTTGTTCTCTTTTCTTTTCTTTTCTTTTCTTTTCTTTTCTTTTCTTTTCTTTTCTTTTCTTTTCTTTTTTCGTTTTTCTTTTCTTTTCGTTTTTTCTCTTTTCCTTTCCTTTCTTTTCTTTTCGTTTTTTCTCTTTTCCTTTCCTTTCTTTTCTTTTCTTTTCTTTTTTCTTTCCTTTCCTTTCCTTTCCTTTCCTTTCCTTTCCTTTCCTTTCCTTTCCTTTCCTTTCCTTTCCTTTCCTTTCCTTTCCTTTCCTTTCCTTTCNCTTTCCTTTCCTTTCCTTTCCTTTCCTTTCCTTTCCTTTCCTTTCCTTTCCTTTCCTTTCCTTTCCTTTCCTTTCCTTTCCTTTCCAAAATGACCCAAAACAGCTGTATCACAGAATCCTAGAGTAGTTTGGATTGGAAGGGACCTTTAAGACCATCTGGTTCCAACCCCCCTGCCACAGGCAGGCACACCTTCCACTAGACCAGGTTACTCAAAGCCTCATCCAACCTACCCTTGACCACTTTAAATACTGAGGCATCCATGCCTTCTCTAGTCAATCAGCCCTATCAATCATGCTGGAACATGGCTTCTCTGGGGACGCCCACACTGGATTAAGCTCCTGGCAGGACCTGTGGCCCTGTGGAGAAAGAAGTCAATGCTGGAGCAGGTTTACTGGTGGAAATTGTGACCCTGTGGGAAACCCACAGTGTTCCTGAAAGACTGCACTCTATGAAGGGACCGATGCTGAAGAAAAGGAAGAATTCGAGATGTTCTGCCTCTGAGGAGGAAGTAGCAGCAGAGGTGTGTGATAAATTGACTGCAGCCCCCATTCCCTTGGTCCACTGTAGAGGAGGAGGTAGAGAATTCAGGAATAAAGTTAAACCCAGGAAGAAGGGGGACATGGGGGCAAGGGGCTTTTAGATTAGTTTGTGTTTCTCATTATCTTGCTCTGTTTAATTGACAATAAAATAAATTAATTTCCCAAAGTCTAGTTGTTTTGCCTGTGATGGTAACTGTTGAGTGACCTCCTTGTCCTATCTCAGTCCATGAGGTTTATTCTTTCTGTCCTGTTGGAGGAGAGGGAATAATAGAACGAGTTGGTGGGCACCTAATGGCCAGCCCATGTCAACTCACCACAGATTTGTCCCACCATTTTTCAGTGCTGGTGGTAAGATCATGGCTTTCTGGCTATCCACTTGCGCCATCAACCACGGCAACTTACTAGAGAAACATGCCCTGATTCCATTGTGGAGTATCACAGGTGTTTCCCTGTTGTTTCCCAATAATTCAGCAGGCCCTGGCTGTTTTGTGTTGTGCAAAACTCCACTTTCTTCGCCTCTTACAAGACAGGCATTGGAACAGACAGACTGAAGCATAATATTTTATATGAATTAAGAGGCTGAATGAAATGAACTGTTTAATAGCACTACATTAACCAAAGTGGAAAATAATGATGAATATAATACGATCCCCTGATTTAAGTTAAGCTACTCGGAAAAGAAGCAGTTTGATTTTTTTTTTAATAGTACATACAGTAATAATGAAAACTTGAATTCCATTTATGAGTGTAATTGATATAGTATCAAGAATCTTCAAAACATTTTCAGCTCTGCATAAGGAATATATGACTTACCATTAGGAATTTAGGATTAAAATATTACTTCTTATCTCTTCTTAAAATAGATATATTGTTAGAGAACTGTGCTTGGTTTTGAGTTTCTATGTCCCAGCGCTTAGCTCTTTATTTATTCATGATACATAACTAGTTTCAACTTTACATTCTTTTATCAAAATGCCTCAATGGACAATTTATTTCCATCTGATTAAAATTTCTCTTTTATACTGAAAATAAGTATAAGTATGTACACAAATAAAGATTTGATAAAACATTTTTCACCATCCAAGGTTTAACCGTACTTCAAAATGTCTCCTATAAGAAACTATTATTCACAAATATCCTACCAAATATCTTATTGAAAGCTCTGGTTTTTTCAAACAGTAAATATTTTTTTTTCCCATTGAAAACAATAACATTTCTAAAGTTAATGAGTATTTTTTATTTCATATTTTCAAAGAAAAAATAAACTATATGCTTCTTATATATGTATGCAATTAATAAGTAACTTTGTCAATATTGTTTTTGTTTGTTTGTTTACTTGTTTGTTTATTTAATTGGTCCTTTTTATTGAGAGCACACATAGTCCTGTAATAAGGGAATGTTCTGAGGATCTGTAACACTAAATTACTGGACTACAAATCTTCAAATATATCTTGTGTTCATATGCATTCATAAGAAATAATGTAAAAAATACACATACAAATGTCACTGAAAAGCTCAGGAGTTTATCAAGAGTATTTTTGAAAATTATGTAATTGTTGTTGCACTGTTCTTTGAAAGCTAAAGCATTGTTGATTACTAATCACTTTAACTGATTTTTAATTTTATTTAATGATTTCATTAATGTGTATGAAGTGAGACAATTAAGAGGGAAAGACTTTTGGAAAGAAAACGACAGAATTTCATGATGTGTACATCATAAAATGTATCCCTTGGAAAAGGCAAAGGCACAGTACCTGCTGGTATGTCTCAGAGGAGGTATTATGACCCAGCCAAAAACCAGATTCTAGACTTTGTTTTATCCAAAATTTCTGTCAGTTGTGAACAACAAACAACTGTAATGATTAATTAAATACTATAACAGCTATATTTCCTATTCATGTGTGAGGGATTCTTCGGCACTAAACAAAATCGCAAGACTTAGTTGACCATTTGTCTGTCTGACTATTGAAGAAAGAAGAAAAAAAGTAAAACATTATTTGGAAAGGAATTACTGAATACCTGGAAGATATTGGATTTTGGCTCAGTCAGACTCAGTTCAGTCATGAAAAATATGTTCTGTATTTACAAGCCCTTGGCTGAAAACCATCTGTGTTGATGTCTCTGTATCTCAGGCTTACATGGAGCGTTGGGTGGGAGTACAGGATTTGCTGTTGCGTTACTCATGGGAAATACTTCCGCCTTAGACTTTCAGCACCTCATAACATGGTATAATTTAGAGCAAAAATCTTATTCAAAGATTGACTTGAAAAGATAACCTTTCATGGCAAATATTTTTCTCCCATATTATTCTTTACTTATAGAAAAAGAGGGAAAAGAGGTAATATTAAACAGTCATGGATGACGCATATAGATTGTGACCATAAGTTACATAGGGATACACTCCTATGCAACAGGAGAACTCACCTACACAACTGCCTTCAGGAGGGTGCCCTCTTTAGCACTTCATTGGGCCTATTAGACTTCCCTTCACAAAATGCCAGACACCTAATGATGAAATAATTAATTAAATAATAGTTTGGGGTTTTTTTTAATTGGTTGTTTAAGAGGACTTTTCATACCCTGCCTGGGAATGATATTTCCATTATTTCAAGTTTTCATAGCATGCCAGAACAGCCAGTACCTACTTCTATAAGAAGAGATTTCCACATTTCTACAGTATGACAGACTATTCCATAAGTCCATATCAAACTCAGTACTTCCTGATGTAAATGGGAGATGAGCCCAGGCTGACCTTTCACCAGCTTTATTATTTAATGCAGTTGAACAGTAAACTGATAGACATAGAGTAGTTCATATGCACCCAAGCCAGCATTCACAGACACAATAAAGAGTGGAAAACACATAAGTGCTGGGATGATTTCCTTATTTGAAAAAGACATACAAATGAAAAAAAATAGAAATCAATCAATCATATGAAAAATGAAAAATAATTACTGTGTAATATTTTAAAATAATGGCATTGTGCTATTATTTTTAATAGCATTAATCTCTGACATTTCATTTTTTCCCCCTGATATTTATCAATACATTCAGAGGTCTATCTCTGCTGTAGTCTTTTATTTGCCAATCTTCTCCCAGTGTAGAGTGTACAATAAAGGATATTCTGATAGAATCTACTTCCAAATGAGTGAGGCTATCAAGATAGTCAATAAAAGTGGCAAAAATTAAGGTTTTCTAAGTAAGATCTCCAAAGCCAGTGGCTGTAGCTAGCAATAAGACAGCAGCTCGTGAGATGAGTGCCTGCACAATTTGGAGGCATGTGTTCATTATCTTAGAAATCAATTGAAATGCAGAATGCTAGAATAGATAGATTAGACATATAAAGGCATCTATCCTGTGCAGAACTATAGTCTATACAAAACAAATTGTTTCAAAAATGGTGGGAAAACTGTACTCTATTTGATGAGAAAAATCTAATTAGTTGTACTTTTTACACAAGACAAAAATATGTCAGTTTGAAGTATTGCTGTTTTTCCCATGTGTTCCACATTTTCTACAATCTTAATTTGCACTATACTTTCCCCTGGATAGTGGAGTGCTATAATTTTTACTATTTATTTCCTTAGAAAAAAGAATGTTTCATATATAGGAATGCTTTATTCTTAGCTCTTTTCATTAACTTTTGTTGTTGTTGTTTTTAATATTTGGTGGGTTTCTTGTCTTTTAGTGAATTAGTGAGCAAATCTTAAATATTCTATCAGTCTCTTCAGTTTATTATAAATAAATTAATCAGCACCACTATACCAAGCTGGAAGGATACCCAGATTAGGAAACTGTACCTCAGCTTACAGCGTTAGTGCTCCAAAACCCTTAGAGCTTTGTGAGTGGACTTGATAGATTTTTTCCTTTTAGTGAATATAAACCAACAGGACTCTTAAACACCAAAGCTAGTTTGGATTTGAACAAAACTAGAACAAAGTTTTCTAAAAACTGAGAAAACAAAGTAACCAAAAACTAAAGAACAGAAATAAAAGGGTAACCCAGTGACCAGTAACGAGGAGGCCAGCATACAGGTTTTGCTTCTTACTTTTTGATACCCAGTAACATTTTAAAAGGAACATAATATACAGTTCATAAACTAGAAATAAAAGAGATAACATCTGTAATGTTCTTCAGCTTGTCGCAGAGTTTAGAATCGCATAATACCGGTATAATTTTAGCACAGGAATCAGTCATTGTGTTTACTTACTTGATGGAGGCTGATTGCTAAGCTCAGCACAGAGACCGTGGAACACTCTAAGAGAGATATACAGGACCCCGGTCTGCAGAACAATTACTCAGCATTTAAATGAAATTTGACATGCCACTACCTGCAAAATATCTGGAGACAAGCAAAACATTTGGTAAACCAGTTTGTAGATATTTCTAGAGAACATGAATTCCCTTGATGCCAGAAATTTAAATGTCATCCTTAGAAACACAGATGACAAGTACCCAGTACATTTATTTACTGGAGGATTGTATGTCTGTTTATGTAACTTCAGCAGTGCCTATAAGCTCCAGTGTATCAACCTGGGTCCACTGGGCTTCACTCTCCATCCATACAAAACAGCAAAATTGTTCCTTCTAGTAAAGAGACTGCTTTGAAAAAGTATTTAATCACACACCTACTTTTAAGAAAAACATCCACTGCCTGACCTTTTGAAATTTGCCTCTTTTCTGTGAACGTAGTCGGAATTATTTTTTTTTTTTTATGGAAAAAAAGTTTAATTATATTTTAACAGAATGGTCTAAAATGTTTGCATCGTCAATGAGGCATGAAACTTATCTTTCACACAAAGTAACTTCTCTCATAGTCGAAATGGTTTTCTGTTTCTAATACGACATCCAGGAAAAAAAGAAATCTGTACTATTTCCTGATCTGTTATTGTTAATCTTTGACTATGAAAAGAATCAAGAAGCATTAAGGGTTTCATTATATTTTAATGAAAACCAAAACATCTTTTTCTAAATTTGACTTTTTGTTCTTTAGATCTTTCAGATCTCAAGGGACTACAACCTAATTAAAATTGTAACTAGTTTTCATAAAAATATATTACATAGAATAATGTTCCAAAAAACCACTTCATTTTTATTTCTACTTGTATAAAATCCATAATATAGACGTAATTTTCTTTCTCAATGTTAAAATTTAACAGTGTAGATCTGCTTATGGATAAGACCGAGCTCTGTAGTGTTCTCGATGTTGTTCCATTAGATTCTCTCGAGTACAAGACTGTGAAATTAAATCATTTTAAAATAAATATACTTCAAAAGACTCATTAAGGATTAGACCATAAACCTTTCACTCCCTTTGATATAAAGATATTTGAGTTCAGTGCCATTAAATCAAATTATTGTTTTAGCAACATTGGATAATTACTATTACTATCATAACTTGTTTTTAATAACTACAATAATACTTTTATCCTAAATAAAGAAAATAAAGAATAATGTTAGAATTATTAAAAAAAAAAAAGAAAAAAGTTGTAACTTCAGAGAATTAAAAGAGTGTTTCTTACTAACTATTCCAGGAGAGGGGTAATAAATCCATTAAGTTATTGTATCAAATGTGGCAGCAGGTCCACTACTTCTATTGTTTTCTGATAAAAGTACATCACTTTAAAAGATGACTAGATATTTAGTGTCAGAAGGAGAAGACCCTAAGGCCTAGATTGTGGAGACATTTTTTTTTATTTTCTTTGAATGTAAGTAGTCTTACATTTTGATCTAGAATGGATCCAACAAAAAAAGATATTGCTCTATATGATATAAAATAGTAATAGGTTTTGTTAAAGCTCGGAGATTTCATTCTCTATCCCCGTGCTAAATGGCAACAGAAAGAGATACCACTAATTAAAACAGTGTCCCAGCAGCTTGTGTACAGGACTTAGGAATATCAGTAGGTCCCTATACCCTTTCCTCAGCACTGTGAATGGCACCTGAATATCCCAAGTCATCTAAGTCTTTTTATCCACTTTCTTAAGAGGATAAAAGAAAAAAAATCCCAAACAATGGATGTTCTCTTTTCCAGAGATGTCAAATGCATACAGCAGAAAGAACATGCTTCTGGTTATATTCCTACAAGAACTTTTTACGGTAAAAAATGCAGAATGTAAGAGTTCCATATGGATGACAAAATTGCTTTTATCTAGTAACAGTGGCTAATTCAGACTGGCTCTGAAAAGAAGAAAAAAATCAATGTAACAATGAGAACAAAAAAAATCAGGCTGTGGTGGAAAAGAAAACTTCCATGTGATATTAGAGTCCATAAAATGTCATTTTCTAGAGGGAATAGTTTAGCGCTAAGTCTTAATGTCCTAACTTTTCTCCAAAACAAAGAATATGATCAAATATGTGTATGATATGTTTTACCAGACATGTGGTTGGCTTTTTATAATGAAGTAGTATGATTATTTTTCTAAACGCATGAACTGAGGTTTAGCCCCTTTAGGCAAACAGCACCAGCCAAGATTCCTTGACAAAATTCCATTTTAAGTAATCATGTTATTTAGCTTTCTTTTTGAAGAGTTGTTGGGCAGTTTTGCTGAGGAGTTTTTTTGTCTGTTTGTCATTTTATTTTGGTTTGTCTTGATCTTCTTACGGGTTCTGGAGGGTATTTTTGGAGGCCCAGTTACCTGCTGCCTTGCACCCCTAAAACAATGCCTTTAAGTGTTAGGTAAACATATTTTCTACACAGAATTCAAATACATTTTGAGGATCATTTGAAATTAATTATAAAATCAGTGAATAGTATTACACATTGACCATTCTCGTGGATCATATATGTTGTATCCCTGAACTTGTGGACTTTCCCTTGAAAAGAGTGGAAAACAAGTATGGCCTGAAATTATTTTCTTTTTATGTCAATTTCCGTGTGTCTTCTCTCTTGTCCTCTCCCACTAGGCATATCCACCTATCAACAGGATCTCTGATGTTTAAGGTTTCATCCGTTCTTTTTTCTTATTCTCAGCTTGAAGATATAAACCTACTTTTGTGCCATAATAAGCATATCCAAGGAAGATAATCTAATCTCAAGGCTTCATAGTGAAGATTATATCCAAAAGTGAGAAATAAGAAACAGAAGCAGATGAGCATAGACTTTGTTGACATGCAAATGCTCTTCATAATAAACAAGGGAAGAGAATTGCATAGAATGCACCATATATATTCTACATAATTCTAAATGAAATTATTTTTTAAGTTTTCCATGTGTCATCAGTGGGTCTTTAAAAATACTTCTTACTAGCAATTAATTCTGTACACAGGATTTCACTGAAGAAAAGACCTCGTAGAGTACATTTCAGATTGAAAAGAATTTCACATGAAGAATAGGAGTAAACCAAATGGATTTAAATGCCAGAGAATAATTAAAAATTCGTATTAAAACTGGCAGTATACCAAAGAGACATGTATTCAATTAAATAGTTTTAAAAGATATTTTTCCTGCGTTTCCAAGACCAAGTTTTCATGGCTCAATCAGAAATTGAATTATACTGGGTAAATCTGTGAAAGCTAAATATAGCAAAAGCTTTATCTAAATTCAGTCACACCTATACTCCAAGTGAAGGGAAGCTGCACTGCCTTTCAGACTGTAACTCACACGGCCCTCAAGGAGGGAGTTGATCTCTGGAGAAGAGCTTATGCTATGGCATTCAGGAGATATAAACTGTCCATTCACCCCTCTACAGACATATCTTCTGGAAAACACTAGGCAGATTTTACAGCTGTGTCATCCCAGCAAAAGTCTCTGGAATCAAAAGGCAGCAGCAAACCCACTTGCCTATTTTCTGGGTGAGCGGCCCTTAATACAAAATGCAAAACTGTTGTAAGGGGTAAAAATTATTTATCTTTAAACTATCTTCATTTAATTTGGCATACTCTGCCAAGAGGACAATCAGCATATTTCTTGGTGAGAACAAATGAATCTTATATAAGTTGCAGATACTGTAATATAATTTGTTAGAATACCATTATCATGAAAGCTGTGTGGTTGAGGGACTTGCTTTTAATATTTTCCTGTACTCCTAAGTATCTGCACAGAATGTTAAAGTAATCTTAGCCTTCATGTTCTTTATTTTAAATAAAGAAAAATTTTAAAACATATAGATGTAAGTGCTTTTAGAGAAAATTATCCCAGCATTGGAAGGAGTGATGTGGAACTTTGGGTGCAGATTCAAATAAAATCAAAAATTAAAAAAAAGCCTTTGGAGTGTTCAGACAAAATTCCTTCAAGTTTTTTTCATCAATAGAAGTAAAAAAACAAAGAAAAACATATTTGCTATTCAGTGCCCTCCCCCAAATATTGATCAATCACGTTGGGCCTTAAAAGAGTGTTTATGATAAGGTCTCACCATGTGAATTCTCTACAGAGACACATTGCATTTGAAAAACATTTTATGACCCCTCCATTACCAGTTCTGAAAGATGCCAATGATTTGTGCGCGATAGCAAGCGAAATACTTTCTGAATTTTAACACAGCTGAAGTGAGCAAGATACATGTTTATGAAGCATGTGTCCATATGCCAGCAGAAGTGAAAGGATGGCTGCTACCCATACCAGTTTATCTCCAAGTCAGTTTTACACTTCATCCTCTCACTGGAAGGTCACAAAGTGGATGACAGATCCATCCTTTTCTTGTAAGGTTACATACGTGAGTATGGTTCCCTATGAAACTGGAGGATAATATAGATCAGCAAACTGGAACTACTTCTGACCTGCTAGTTTCCTGCATCCCTCGGGATTTAGAATTCTTCTGACTCAGCTGTAGCAATATTCTCACAGTATATCTGTTCACTTCCTCTGTGGAGATTTGTAATGCACAGCATCAAACTACAGCTCAGTGCTAATAAACACACGTGGCACTGGGCACCACCATAGGTTTCAAGCACTGGCATTATTCAAGCATACAACTGTCTTGACTCCAAAACTGCCTCCACCCCTTCCCCAGAGCTTCCGCCAGAGCTCTTGAGATTCAGGAATAGAGAGAGCAGGTGAAAGGAAAGGATAGAGTTCAGGCTGTTTTCTCGCAGTGCTGCGTGTCTCTTCCTCTAGTAGGCAAGGATTGTCCACGCTGAGCTGCTGTGCAAGTCAGAAAATGTAACACCAGCATCTCCTGGAAGTGGAGACATCAAACATGGGAAAGGACCATCTCCTGCAGTGATGGAAGTCATCTGCAGGGCAAGATGTAGTTTTCCCTCTTTTTCCAGGAGAAAAAAGAAGAATTCCTATAGCTAGTTTGCAAAAAACCTGCCCTGTCATGACATGTTCACCTGAGGGACAGATTCTGGCCTCCTATAACGCAACTGTCAAAAAAAAGGAGGTCAGTAAGCTGGAGGTAAAACCCACAGTCACTTGAATGCCCAATTAATTTTATTCTGAAGTTTTAATAAGTTCTTTTCACTGTTATTACTTGTTGCACGCATCAGAGTTGTGAAAGATTAATGCAGTAATGTATATCACTAGTATG
Source organism: Amblyornis subalaris (assembly GCA_018881555.1). Classification (NCBI taxonomy): domain Eukaryota; kingdom Metazoa; phylum Chordata; class Aves; order Passeriformes; family Ptilonorhynchidae; genus Amblyornis; species Amblyornis subalaris. The sequence continues at coordinate 22,337,103 of JACAXG010000001.1, forward strand.
AATATAGTTAATGAACACGTAAACCATATTTTTGTAAGTTTGTCTCTGAACATACCAGCATTCTCCAGTGTGGGCGTCTTTCTGAAACTGCTTTGGAAAAAGATCTTTTTCCAAAAATATGTTGTTATTGAAGCCCTCAATATTGTGAGAGGGCTGACTCCCAGAGAACACTGAGTGCCCTTTTTCCAAAATTTTCCAATGTCTACAGTCTCATAAATCAGGCCTTAAAAAATTAACATGCTAGTTAAGTATTAGTACCTTGACAAAAAATATATAAGGTAAAATGACTTCAGTCTTGTCTGTGACATGTCATGGTCAGTTCGTCAGAGTCATTGATCAGATAATTTTGTTAAACATTTCCAAATGTGATATAACATTTTTTGTGAAATACTGGAAAGGACCTAAATCATGCTCTGACTTGAATTATTTCCTGATTTAAAACAGAAAGGTTAGTTAAACGTTCTAGGACGAGATTTAAGAATAACAATAAATTATGCTATGGTCGAGTTGGTAGTATCTCCCTGAAATATCATTTCTGCCAACCCCAAAATGTGTAAGACAAGTATTCTCTCATCAATTACTGATATTGAAGGTGTTAACCTCCAAAGCATGCACTGTGAATCTACACCGAACAGAATTAGGTTAGTAATTAGACACAGGTCATGAGATCCAGGCAAGAAACAATTTTACTATGGTTTCAAAAAAGCTCACAGACTCCATCTGTGTGACTGAAGCTGTTCATCCTTCTCTCTTCCTTCTAGTCTACTTTTTATTTCTACATAAAATACTGATTAAAAAAAATCTGGTTACGGTTGTTAGAATACATTTATTGCATTTTTACCTGCTGTCTAAAGAGTGCCTAGAAATATGACAGGCCACTCCAAAGGTAATCTTATCAGTAGAAAATCTGGTCACAGGTTGATTCTGACAGTTTTTGTGGTACTGATGTAAGTCTTTAAGTTCTCATATTATAAATTTAGAGGACACTTATTTCCCATACTGCTTACTTGACTACGTTTATCTTGTCACTGAGAGAGAATTGACAATCTGAGATTAAAAAGCACAAATTTCTGACAAAGATAAGTATAGTTGGAGATAGAGGTCTACAGGTTTCAGTGAACTGGTATGGCCTGAAATATAATGTCATGGCTGCATTACTATCCTGTTTACTATACATATTCTTAAATCTTCCATGTAAGTGCTTCTCAGTAGTGCTTTTACTGAAATATCTGACATTTTTAGGATTTTTAGTGCATTCTTATTCTGAATCTCTCCCCAAAGGGAGGACAGTGTATTACACAAAGTGTTTTGTTCTGGAAGGAACTTCTTTGTTGTATTGTTTGAGAGTTTTTTTCAACCTGGTTTTCAATGCACTTTTCAGAAAAGCAACCCTGAAACGGAATACAGTGCTGGGATCAGAGCTATACCTCTGACTCATACTGCCTCCCAGGAAAGGTCCAATTTTCACAAAAATAATTTCCATCTTTTGGTATTTGCTATCCACTGGTTCTTTTCACCAGAAAATCATGGTTAAACCACTTTCTATATAATTTGTAAAAATTCTCAGTCCATAGTCATATGAGATTAAATAATAGCTACACAAAATCAGTGGGAGAACACGTATCATGACAGGAGAACTGTATCATGATAACAAAATAACGTTTTGTAAAATAAATGAAAATTATTCTCTGAAAGGCTTCATTATGAATGCCTAGCAGTTCCTGGTTTGCATAAAATCTAGACATTGCTATGATCTGTTTGACTATAAAAATCATAAAGTTGATTTTAGTAGTAAAACCAATATACTACGTATTTTTAAAAGGTTTCTTTTTCCGTTCTTGAAAATACCAAAATCTCATGTGATAATTTTTCTTCCTTCAGATAACAGTGGAAAGCGTACTCCACGATGAGTCACTTGGTACACTTGGAAGTTTTTCCTCATTTAGAATATACATAACTTTTGTAAATTTTTTCATTATACATAACCAACCAGCCGTTCTTATTTTTTTTACTGACTCCAAATTAAATACTGAAATGCTTTATAGCAAATAATTGCAAACACGTTTTTATTCAACAAAGCAACTAAGTATGGACTTAAATCTTTACAATTTCAAAAGTATTTATAGCTGATGCTGAACACTCAGCAAATGCCAAATTCTTGGCTGAATGAAGTAAATATGTTTGAAATGCTTGCTGTTTTTTCTAGATACAAATACTTATTTCTCTTGTTATTTCTTAATCTTCTACTTTGGACAAGTTGATTGATAAGATGGTTTCTTAGATAACTTTTACAGAATGGATTAATGTACAGTCTCAAAGATATAAACTTATTCATCTCTAGATTCTACCAATGCTGCATGTGCAATTTTGAAATCTGGTTTTTGGGCAAAGTCTTAATTCCAGTGTAAAAAAAGAACAATATATATCAAATAATTAGTAAATTGTACCTTAACGTGAATGATTGTCTATATTTTATCTAATGTTTTTTACTCTGCCTCTACTTTAAGTAGACTGTGTGAATGGGATACTATCTTGAAGTGTATGAATACTCCTGTGTAAGATGTGCCTTTAAGATTAAGTGGAGACATTAGTAAGAGTTGCCTGTTCTACTACAGCTTCACAAATTTGCTTTTTATTCTCCATAATATTCAGAAGCTTATTCTGTAGTGACTTGAATGAATTACTAAGAGCCATGAAAGGTAACCTCTCCATCCACTTGAATATGCATTTTTCACCAGCAATACCGTAGCTCTTAGTCTTAAATCTTACCACTGTCAAATGTTTATCGTTAGCACACTGCACAAATGGCCTCCATGTCCTTTATGTAAATGCCAAGCCTGACAAATGTTCATTACTTTCAGATATCAGAGAAAAAAAAATAAACCTACAAAGTGCAATAGTACATTATAATGTATGACAATGCCATTATAACCCGAGAAAAGTGCATTGTTGATTTCTCTGGATATGAATTAGTCTTCCTGGCTTACTTAAAGCACCTCTGTATGATGCTGCCTGGTCATGAGGTGGAAAAAAAAACATGAAGGAGGATTATATTAAGAAAGGAAATCTCACATTTTTTCTCTCAGTAATTTCAGTGGGATTCCTCTTTTACCCGGTAACACCTATACCTAGGCTGGTAGCCAGCGAGTTCAGAAATACAAGCTCTGTTCACAGCATGAAGATCAAACTGACCAACAACATGAAAAAAATCCCATCACCTCTCAGTTGCTTATTTCTATATGAAGACTTCGGCATTTATTTTTTTAGTAGAGTTCTTTGATAAATGCAAAGCAGTGTATAAAACAACTGGTGTTAGAATATTTTTTAAGAACTGCATATAACTATCTTCAGTGGAACAAATGCGAGAAAATATAGGAATTATGGACTTCCCTTTTTCATACATAATTGCTGACAATAGCATGCGTCTCATCCATCATACTAAGCTATGACTGCAGTCAATTAACTTAATATGGTGTTAATGCAATATAGAAGAAGTAGCACTCATTCATCATAGTGCATTATAGCAGTAATACAGTAGTATAGTATTAGACTGATGTAATAAGTTTCTTAATAGAAGGCAATAAAACTATTATCAGAAAACTGCCATTAATATCTGGGAATTTTAAAGGCCATTTCTGTTGTGCTTGTAAATCTTTTACTCGCCAAGATGCAATAAGAAAGACCCTCTGAGACTGCAGAAACTCTGGAGTATGTGACATTATGAATGTGCTATTTTTGGCTTTTCAATGGAGGAGCACATCTCATAGCACCTAATAAATCTGTGCTGAGAGTTGAAAGCATATTTTTCTTCTGAACAGTAGGCTGTAATACAGTAGAGATATATAAAAGGTCGTGACAAGTTCTAAATATTTATTCATTTTTCTATGACATCAAGGCCAATTCCTTTTTCTCTCTACTAGGAACAAAAGAAGGGTTTTTTTGTAACCTCTATTTTTTTCACAAGATAAGACATACTAGATTATTCCGAAATCTTTACTTGATCTGTGTCTTTATTTCAAAAAGAAACAGCCTATATTAGAGTTTGCACATGCTTTGTGTTTGTTAAATAGACTTGGATTAAACAATTAAGGCTTATATTCACAGGACCAAAACCAACTGATTGCTTTCATTTTCAAAACATTCTGTAAAAATGAAACTTCAAATCATGCCTCATTTGTCTTCAGAAAGAAACAGATTATCATCATACTCTTGATTGGTTTAGTTTGTTTCTTTGTTGGTGGTTTGTTTGTTTGTTTCCCAAGACAGCTGACAGAGATTTATAGTACAACGTAAGCTTGTGCAGGTAAGATTTTTTTGTCAAATCATATTGCTTTTGTTCAAACCACTAAATTTATGGCACGACTGTATTAATCTCATATAATTTAGTCTCACATGACAGTATGCAGTATACAAAATTTATATTCATTTTATCAAAGTATGAATACTGGACTGGTCTATTAGGAACATATAGAACGATATTCAACCACGTGTTTCAGTTTCAGCTAATGCAACTCTAAAATGAAATTTGTTGTTCCAGACAGAGCAATTGTCTCTGCAGAGTGTTGTATCAGGGCTTATTGAATGCCAATTAAAAAAAGGGACTATTTTTGTCATGCTGGCCAATTCCTCTCTCTGCCTTCCAGCCCAGGTATTATTTCCTCACATTGATGGTTCTGATGGATGTTGTGCTTGCATTGCTCACTAGGTTCATAGGCCTAGATAGCACTGTTGTGCAAAATGTTCTTATTTCACTTTCAGTTTGCAATGAAGCTTCATACAAAGGAAAAGGGTTACTATCTGTATTCTGTCCCCACTATCTCGGATAACTGTAATGATATGTAAAGTTGAATGCCCAGGCTCCCTGTGGTACAGGGCACTACTGCCTGTGTCCTCCACAGCTCAGCTCTTTGGCTGGCCCCAGATAATTTTATGCTATATTTTAAGTCTCTGATTCCAAATTTCCAAGTAAATAATAATTACACAGAATCAAGTGCATCATTAAAATTACGTATGCTGGCAGAAAAAAAGGGAAAAAAAGAGTTTTGGAGTGAAAATAAAAATGTGGAAGTCCTCTTTGAGCTATTCCACACACTGTTTCTCCATTTCCTCCCCCCCCACAAAAGCACCAAATGAAAACAAAACAAGAAACCAAAACTTTCAAATGAAATCTGGCTAATCCAGAGATTAGGTAAATAAATAAATACATATTTCACAGTTTTAAGAAACTCTGTCTAATATTACATAGTGCTTATATTCCATTTATTCTTAATTTTTTTCCCTTCTTAGAAACAGATATAAAAATATATTCCCACCAAAATGACATTTCTAGCATAAAATTTATTTTTTTTTCCATAAATCTGTCTGAATGTTAAACTTGTGATATTGAGCTGATACTTACTGCAGAGAAAAAAATGTATCTGTGTTGTGACAGTGGATGTTTACTGAATATATTTATCAAAAAAAAAAGAGAATTGGGTAAACATTCAAGACAGACAAAGGATTCTGCTGAATATTGTTATCTTCACTGGTTGCTGAAGTTCACGGAGCTGGAATACCAAATGTGCGCTCATGCTTCCTTATTACATGAGAGGTGTTTATGAAAGTGGTTTTGTGTATTGATCTGGAAACGCCTTAGATACATGAAGAAGAGACCAAATTCAATGAATATGGTAGTACATCCTGCTTTCTGCGCCGTGAAAGTTACAGCATCAGTGTTTTCCTCTCTTGCCTCTCCGTGGAGCAAGTCCAGGAACAAGTCTGGAACATTTAGAATAGTCCTATCGTTATGTATTGAATCTGCTGAATAAAACAATTTGTAAGCATGAAAAGATGTCTCAAAGTATTTCATCTAAGATCCTGATTTGAAAGTCTTCAAGGTCAGCAGATATGTGGTTTTGCATATGTGTGCACTCACACATACAACTTACCTTTTGAGAATCCTTGCACTGAAATCTTTCAGAGTGAGGCCAAGGAAAAAACCAGCATCTTTGGCCTGGATTCAGGAATGCGTTTAAGTCCATATGTATTCATGGACAGGCCACAGGCATGTACTTAAAGGAGTCCTTCCTAAATAGGTTTGTCACTTGAGTCAAGATCACACATTCTCTGGAATCAGAGCCACATATATAATTTGCAGTATGCAGGGTACACTGAAACATGAACTGGATATAAAGAAAGCAAATGTAAATGCAAAAGAACATCATTCACTTTGACAGAAGTGGGATTGCAGGTATATATTGCTTTTTATTGGCTACTGTTAAGAGTAAACTAACAACAAAAAATCTTCTACTATCCCAATTTCTTTGACAGTGGTTGGTTGAGACAGGAGAAAATAAAATAAATAAACAAATAAATAATAATTTCAGTACCTATAGGCTTTGATTTACTTCTTCTGTAGATTCACATAATTGTACCATTCAGTACTGAAAACTACCAACGTCAAGGAAGAACCTTAGGATTTCTTTTTTTTCCTGATAGCTAGAAATAACAGATAACTTCATAGATAATGAAACTCCACCCAAACAGAGATAATAGACTGTTCCAAAGGGTGACTTCTAGCAGAAAATCTATGGACTGACACCCAGTGAGGTACTTTTTGACCAAAACCAGACAGACAAATAGTGATGTGACTTGCCTATATCACAGCAATAGTATCAGGCTCCAACAAGGAGCAGCAGTATTAACACAGATAACATACACTTCAAATGCCACTAGTTTGTCTCTAGTGCTGCTCTTTCCCGTATGTCTTGTGTTATGGGGGAGATTGGAGACAGTGGAGGGATGGAAGCCATGTTAGGTCAGGATGAGGCCTCAGCAGGTGTTTGAGAGAGCTGATCCAGACTACTTTTCAGTGTTTTACTTCAGGGTTAGTCTTGAGAGTATCCTGCAGGGTGTATTTTTTGGAAGGAAGGCTGATACTTGGCAGTGTCAGATTTACAGTTGGACTTGATGATCTTAAAGGCCTTTTTGCAACCTAAATGATTCTCTGATCATATAATTCTATCTATAAAATAATTAAAATATTACCTTCTCACCTGTGTAACATTTAGGTGATTAAATAAACCAAAAGGAAATGGCTTGGTACACAAATCTCTTTTGCTGTACTTAAAATTAAGAGGTTTTCTAAGCAATTAATTTCTTCTATACTTTTCATAATAAACTATTCATTACAACTTGGCTTTCTTTGTAGTCCTATTTATATCTTCTCATAGTAAAGTGGCACACCTACCATACTGTAATGTTCTTCTAAAATGACAGGCTTCACTGAAAACCATCTCTTTGTATTATATATATAAACACAATTGTATTTACTTAAGTTTGTGATTAATTTCACAATTCAAAACTTGTAGCTCATTTACGTATATGCAGTGTTTAGTGACAAACTAATGGTAGCTCAGGTGCTTTTTCTTGTATCTTAATTACACAGTTTTAAACAAAGAATCTCTACTATAGCATTCTATAAGAGCTGCAGAAGTACTTTTGCAATTAATCATCCTCTCCTATTTCATTCTATGTGATGCTACTGGATCTTAAGACAAATTCTGCAGTGTTGGGGAGAATATGCTTTACTATGATTTGGATGAGTCCTAGAATAATCCTACTAATTCAGGTAATCCCAGCTCACAGACTTGTGGTGTTCAGAGGTACTTCCTGGTTTAGATTACATATTTGTATTTTTCTGAATCTGAGAAGCAGAGTATATAATGAAGAGGAAATTTGAAAACACTGCTCCCTGCTTCAGACTCAGAATATTATTAATGTAAAACAGTCTGTTTCAAAATATGAAAAAAATAATAATTGTGAATTAAAACAATTTCTTGTACACAAGAGTCACAAAATCCATGCTTATTTTGTATAAATATGAAATAAACCAAATAAGTAAATTATTCATCTGGCTATTAGATACAAATCTCCCATCTCCAGTTTAGTTTCTCTCCAGTTTGAGCTTCTTAGATCTCTTTAGTTGACCTTTTTTTTTCCCAACCTAGCAACCATTTTCTTTGGTTGTCCTTTTATTTTTCACCTTCACAATTTGTTCTCTACCTTGAACAATATTGCTCTTACAGACCTTGATTCAGGAATCTTTCCTAATTCAGGGTCTGATCAAAAAGTGCATTGAAGTCAGCTGTAATAATCTTTGTACTGGCTCCAGGCAGGTAATATAGAACAGGGTTAAAGATTAATACAGATGAACATTTCTGGCCAACTTCCACTACACAAGGCATATATTGAACTAAAAAAAAAAAAAAGGAAAATATCCAGCTTTAATGAAATAAAATTCTTCCCAAATTCAGGCTGAACTGACAAACGTGTTTTGCCCAAAAATATGGGGCTTATTGATTTAAAAAAGTAGAATAAAGAAGACAAAAGGAATTTTGAAAATCTGTACAATCTTTTTTTTTTGAAATACATTTATTTGGGTGGTTTCTAGCTCAAATTTAATGGGTTTATAGCTGCAGTCCAGAATGCATTTGTGTCTCACTGAACAGAGACTAATATAAGCCAAGCTTCTTATGTTCTACAAATCTATCATTGCTTTCCACTTTGCATGCCTTCACTGGTTATTTCTACTCCTTTCACTGCTCACCTTTTACCCTGCCTTAGCATTTTCCTTCAAAACATTACTGGCTATAACATATAATTTGCATGTGTTAGAAATTAAGCACCCTTGTTCTACTTGACTTTCTTGAAGAGTTTATCAGCAAAAATCTGTATCTCTTCTTATTACTTAAGATGCACATACCTATGAATGACTATCTAGTGAAATATTCTGAATATGTTTCTCTATGTAAAATAGTGTTAGCATTTGTTGGCAAACTATTTTATTCATATAGGCTCCCTAAATGCTATCCTGTTTGTAATCACACATATTGTTTCTACTAAGTTCTAGTCAGCTTAAGGTTCAGTGAAAATTTTTCTTCTCAGTTTTTTTGTTAAGTAAACTCTCCAAACCCTTCCCTTAACATTCTTGGATTAATGTGGTTGCTTTTATTCCACCCTGTTTCAATATTTGATCCATGAGATCAATAAACTAGTTTTCCAGCATTTGTGGCCTGAGATCATGTAGGCATTCAACAGTTTTGAGAGGCTTGTCTGTCAGCTGGGCTCTATTTTGTCCTTGCTTTTGTGCCCATTTGGAGATTTTTGACTGTGAGTTCTATATCACCATCTGCAACCTCCCATGAAAGACATTCCCCAGTCATTAAACACACTGATCCTTCACATGAGTAAGATATGGGCCGTACAACACCAGACAGAAACTGACAGATGTGGCTACCATAAATGACATTTGAGCAATCAAATTTTAAAATACTTGACCATTCCATGTTCTATTACTATACCCATCTCAGTAATTTCTAAGTATGTATTTAAGAGTCTCTGTGAGCAGCATATGGATGCAGATTTCTGCTGGACTGTATACTGACCGTCAGGGTGTTACTGCCAAAAATATTCTATGCAGTTCTCTCTTGAAGCCATATATCTTAGCAGTAGCAAGGTAGAACAGAGTTCTTAAGTTTGTGACAGTTGATATAAACAGAACTACTTTAGTCTTCTATTATAGATATTCCTCATTGTAACTGTACTGTTTTCCTTCCTGAACTTTTATGAAATTTTATTCCGTAGAAATATTACATCATTCACTATATGGATATATACTTTGCCCTTTCAATTCAGTCTTCCTTCCCATTTCAGTTTAGCCCAAGTGCAGGAAAGGTTGAAGTGGAAAAAATGTGTCAGCATAACTCTCACTACTTCTCTCCCCATGTATATACACATTATACAACTATGTATTTGTTTTGGATGAGAGGAAGTTATTTTTTTCATAGCAGCTCATGCATTGCTGTGTTTTGGATCTGTGACCAAAACAGTGTTGATAACACGTAGCTGAGCATTGCTTACATAGAGTCAAGGCCTTTCTTCTCACACCACACCCCTCCAGCGAGGAAATTGGGGGTGCACAGGAATTTGGGAGGGGACACAGCTGGGACAGCTGACCCAAACTGACCATGTGGATATCCCATACCATATGGCATCATGCTCAGCCATCAAAGCTGTGGGGAATAAGGAGGAAGGGGGGATTTTCACATTTACAGTATTTATCTTCCCAAGTATCTGTTATGTGTGAAATCCTGCTTTCCTGGAAATGGCTATACATGTACCTGCCCACAGGGATCAGTGAGTGAATTCCTATTTACTTTGCTTGTGCATGCAGCTTTTGATTTACCTGTTAAACTGTCTTTATCTCAATGCACTATTTTTCTCACTTTTACCCTTACTTTTATTATTTTTATGTTTTATACTATAATATTATATATTACCCTCTACCCCATCCCATTGCAGGGGATGTGAGCGAACAGCTGAGTGGGGTTGAGCCATTTTCCAGGGTTCTCCCACAACAAAGTTATACCAACATATTAGCTGTATTTTCAACAGTTAGAGCAATGTTGCTGAAAGAAATAGATTTCACTATATAACTTTTTTCTGTTTTGCCAAACAGTACTAACATTATGCCATTCTTCCAGGGTTCTTCATCAGCTCGCAAGTCCCTACTTGTAACTTTGGAGAAAGGCAGCAAATACTACAGAGCAGAAGCCTTCACTCAGCCAGATTCAGTCAATAAAGTGAAAAAAGCCTACCAAATTTTGCAGAAAGGAGACCCAAGAGTCTGGTTGTTGCCAGTTTGTTCTTTTGTTAATCGCTTTTCTTAACCATATTGGACTCTATGCTTGAATGTTGTTCTTGACATGGCTAACCCATGGGAACAAGGATCTTCTGAGTGATGGTGTTCAAACAAAAAGGCATGTAAACCTTTGAAATTTGTTTAAAGTGAAAAGTAATGATGATAGATATATAACGGTTATAGAGTTCACATGAAATCTATAACCACTGCATGGAGAAGGCATAAGTAAAGCACCCCTCTCTCTCTCTGTATGTCTCAGCTCCATGTTTATCCATCCTCCATCCATCCTTCCATCCATCCAAAACACGTTTATCATATCATCATACATTTCATATCATATCATCATATCATATCATTTGTCTGGTATTTTGATTTTTCTTTCCATCAGTAGACAGGGGTCAACAAATGATTGCTGCTAATAATCTGTGTATTTAAGTTTTTGAAGAAGTGTTGTCCAAGCAAAATCTGTTAGTTCCTTTTTGTAAGATTTTGCTTTGTTGTTGTTTTTGAGGGTTAGTCTGGCTCCTTATCCAGAATTTATGTGATTGCTCTTTGGGGATAGACGACCTTTTCAGCTGCATGATATACTTGACAATTCTGAGTTGCTGTAGCAGGTAATGGTTTCTGAGTGAACAGAAAGTTTTACTTATGAAATAGGGGTTTTTTTCCCAGTGTTTCTGTCTGGGAATAAATATCCAAGGTAGTATAGGCATTTTACTAATATGCTAGTATTAGTTTTTCCTACTTTGAATATTTTTGTAATTTTATGCCATTCTCTATAAAAGACAAACTCCTATGAAGTTCACTCTGCTGATATCTTTTTAGACAGACCATGTGAAACAGGATTTTTTAAAGTATCTGATAAATATTCATTACAATAGAATTACAATAATTTCTGTAACAGCTCCCAGAGCTCTAACTGAAGTTCTGGACTGATTGTTTTCCACAGCCCTCTAGAAAGAATGGTTTTTCACTTTAATTTACCTTTTTTAATTCCATTTTATGCAGAAGTCACAAAGTCCTGGGTTGTGCTGCCCTCTGAATCACTCTCAGGCAAGAGGACAAGTGGTCCCTGGATCTCTTCTGATTAGAGGAAATATAAATTAAGTGCAGTATGATGCAATATATTTTAATTTTTGGTAGCAGAGCACAACATTTCAGTCACTATTCCATGCTTCAGCTAATTTGACGTACCAACAATATCACTTTTAGTGAAGCAGGATGAAGTTATAGTTGGTGCAAAACTTGGCAGCATAGCTTAATTATACTTTTCAAAGATTTAACTTATCCTTTGTAAGACTTTCCTTGTGGCCAACATATTTCCCCAAATCTTACATAAGCCTTCATTAAAAAAGTAATAATCTTAAAATGGTCTGGAAATACATAGAAGAAAATTGTTACAGAACAATGTGTTCACAGGCCGATGTCATGAAAAAAATTAAATGCACAATTAATAGCTTTATTTCCAATAACATCCTGGTTGTTGGACCTCAAGACTCTTGGTTTCATGTTGTTGTCTGGTTGGTTTTTTTGTATTTAGTTAAGTGATCAAGTGAGTGGCTTTTAATTTGGTGTAGCTGCAGTAAAGTACATGGCCAAGACCCCTGAATAGTTAATGCTACCTTTTATCCTTTATCATTTTCTTGTATGAGCTAAGGGATTGTTCATTCAAATTCCTCTAATCCTCATAATATCTTGGCCATTATTACAAATCCTAGCTTTTCAGATAGCATCTAATTTCTTACGAATCTCATGAGTACTGCAGGAATCTTGTTAAATGAAAACAGAGCATCACTTTTTGCCTATGATTTCATTTGTAATTCAGTACTTTAAGTATCAAAATATAGAGACTATTAGCTGTGGATTCAGTGTGCATACTCTAGTTACAGGCTTTTTAATTTTGCAGATATGTGCCATATACTAATGCCCATAACAAGACATGACAGACAATGTGATATTATTTATTAAATAAATTTTTCTTACTGGGAAAGGAACTTATGAAATAACAAATTCTATTACAACACAGCAGTTAGTTTTACGAGCAACCTTCTTTATTATTTCCTTGTACTCACACTACAGAATTTCAGTAATAATTTTTAGGAATTTAAACTTAGTGATACCATTCCATACATTTTTTCCCACTAACCCCATTAACTGATCTCTTGACATTACCTAAAAGGAAAACCACACTATATCTACTGTAGACAGAAGGCTTCATGACCACAGAGCCATAGGAATTCTCTGTAATACTAAAATGTAGCTCTCCCTGGCATATGTTCTGCACTAGAGAAAGTTAATGGAGATAATGTGAAATGAAATTATTTGGGGTTTTTTGCTTTAATAGTAGTTGTGTTTCTTTTTGAGTGGGTAAGGACTGATCTTTTGAAGACTATTAAGGAGAGATGTATGATCAATGGCTAGTCTATTAGCATAGGCCACAAGTCACTTGTATTTAATTTTCTGTTTTGAAACTGTCTCTCTGTACCTCCATTGCCTTTGCTTAATGTTAGTGACTGCAAGACTTTCAAATTTTGCCTACACAGTCTTGGGAATTGAATCCCATGCCATTCCTTGTGTAAAAACATCTGTGACTGAACTTCTGGACTTGAAGGCATCCAGTTAAACTGCCATGTTAAAGCAAAGAACTGCAGTATTTGAAACGCCCTGAGGTTGCATCCATATGAAGCAGGCAGTCCTGAGGTGCCACACTCAGAGCTCCCCAGCCTGTAAATGGTTATGCTAGACAGCCCCCCTGTCTCTGAATTATTGCAGTCAGACTTTTCTGTTGTAAAAGAAGCAGATGTGGGATCCCTCTGTCTAGAATGGTGTCACCACAGTGAGCCAGTTCTCAGGGACGGTCGTTTGATGAAAGAAGAAGGGGAGTGGATGAGCAGGATGAGGTGGTACCAGTGGCTGAGCCATCTGTCGTGTGATGAGGAAACCAAGTGACCTGGGAGAAAACAGACAGCATGCAGGTGTTGGGAACAAGGTGCTTCTACCCAGGTGATTCCTTTTCCTGCTTGGCTGTAAATCCCTTCTGCCCTTTTTAGCCATTTTCTAATCTCTCTGGTCATTACCATTGCTCAGGCTGAAATCTCTAAATGCATCATTGGCCAAAGGATCCAACATTGCAATGACACGGGCCGTCCACAGCCTGGATGTGACAGGCATGGAGAGCTGCTTGAAGTGTCATGGGACAATTTAAACGCACAAGGGCATCACAGGATTATGCAGGACTCAGGCAAAACACAGGGGTTTTTTTCCTGTATGACTGGAAGAAGTGTTCCCATTTGGGGCTCCTTCTCTGGCATTTTAATTTGCAGCTAAAAGATCAATTTTATATAAAAAAAAATGGCCTTGGGATAAACATAAATATGGCCTCAGCAACAGGGTAAGAGCAAGGTAAGGTAACATAAGGTAAGGTAACTATCTTAACAAATACATAGAAAGTGTTGGTGTGATAAATAAAAGACTCTCTTCTAGGGTCAGTGTTCCCATTTGAAGTGTGATAATTTTTTTTCATGTTGTAAGCAAAAGCAGTATATTTCCTGTATGATAAGAATATGAATACTTACTGGTTAACACTTCTCAAGGTTCAGTGCTTTAAATATATATCTCCTTTTTATATAACCTGTGTTATTGAAATGATTTCAACCCGATGAGAAAAGTCAATGTTTTATTCACTTGAAGAGTTAGAGAACATCTTGTCATACATCTGGCAAGAGGAGACAGCACAGTTTGTTTTAAGAGAAGAGATTTGAGAAACTTGAGTTGGAGAGCAAAACCAAAATGAAACCAAGAAAACAAACAAAAAACCCCAACAAAAACCACATTGACACATCAGAAGAAGTGAAAAACAGAAAGATAGTAGTTCAAGCTAAAGACAATGTTGGCAATTGAGCACAAGCTGGCCATTAATAATTTAGGCTGGACTTCAGACAAAAATTTTCAGTCTCTTGAAGGATGACGTTTCTGGAACAGATTGCCGCAGAAACAGTGGGAACTACACGGTACAGTGTAACAATTTAAAATTAAGCTTGGAATAAATTATAGGGTCACTTACTTCACTGTAGGATGGAACTTGAAGAACCAGCATGTCTGTTTATGCTGCCAGATGATACGACTCCGTGAAGTGTAATGAAATAATGCAATGAGCATCTCAGATGGGATGCCATTTTAACAGTGGGGTTTTTCTGGGGGTAATAGTAACTCTTGGCTTACAATATTTTTCTTTGTTGGCTAGGAAGTTCCAAAATTTAAGTTTTTTTCAGCTTCAGATTGTATTTTATTCAATCCTTGGTAATGCTTACATTAATAAATTTAAAAAATTTATTAATCTTTATATTTTCTTCAATTGAAACAAATTTGGAAGATAAAAATATCGTGAGGATTTTGTTCAGGAATTATTTGGAAAGCAAGCTACTATTGGGGTTCATCCATATATGAAATTGATAAGTCAGGCACAGGAGAATACACCATATGTTTGAAGAACCTTTCCTAAACAGTGAATTATGTAACTAACCAACAGAATAAGAACACAGTAAGAAAAATAAAGAAATTTATTTTAAGACATTCTTAAACCATTCCAGAAAACAAGCTCTCCCGAGAATTCTCTTTCAGTCCATACAAAGTTACATATATTTCAATAGGAATCAAGCTTCACTGAAGCACATGGCCAGCACAATTTTGTCAGTGAACAGCTCTGTATGGCAATTAGTTTATCTGATAAGCCCCTTATAGATATGTCTAATTTCTACAGTGTATGATAACCATCTCATAAAAGACTAATGATATTCAGGAGTTTGTCTTCCTTTCTCATTTACACCTGAGACACATTTACTTTTTCTTGCTCTATACATAAGAACAGTTGAGGAAAGTGATTTTAAGCTCTAATAGCATAACCTTATGCTATAACCTGACCCTATACAATAAATTATATTCCAGTCCCTAATATAAACTGATCCATTTCTTTGTACAGAGTAATCCCATCTTCTGCTGTTGCCCTACTCCCTACCAGAGTCATTACCTATATTTTTGCTCAGCAGACTTCTACTATTTGTATTCATCACTTTAAGTATTAAATACTCCACACTTCTATTCTTGATGATTTCATCAAAAACATTTCTTCAATCCTATTGCTAATTCTCCCTAGAATCACTTTTTCATGACTTTTTCACCATCTTTGTCTTTATGTCTAAATTTGCATGATTTTAATTTTGTTAATATTTGTCCTGTGTAATATTATGTCAAATATTAAATTGAAACAGAATTATCTCCTATATTTTTCTTCCTTAAAGTATTTATATGAAGGAAATTCACGAGGTTGCAGGATCCATTTTTACATGTGTTTCTTCAATTGTTCATTTGATTACATTTTTTCTTGATCACTTCTTCAAAATTTATCCTAAAGCTTTGAAAATCTTAGTTACACGGGTTTTTATACAGTTAGAAATCAGAGAGGATGGGAACGACAACTTAGGAAATGTGTGATTGCTACCTCTTCTGATTTAATAGACTTATTAAAAATCCTTGTCATTACACTTCCAATTTCCTGTGACAGCTGTCTCCCTATTTAGAAATGGAGATTATCCTTCCTTTCTCCACCTCTGCTCTCCTCACCTCCTGACCTGAACACACTTATGTTCTCGAGTTTTCTTTTTAAGCTAGGTGCAATGATTCAATTTCTACAGGCTATTTTAAATTATTTCAAGCCAGTTTTCAATTTTGAGGGCATAATTTTGTGCCTACAGGTAAAGCCAAGGATATACACTTGCACAAATTGTATCATGTGGATATCTATTTATGTAAATTGCAGGTTTTATTGACTGCCAGCACAAAACTGCACCTAAAGCGATTTTTTGAAAAATATGGGTCTTAATGACAACTGTGAAAGAGTAAAGAAATAAATTTGTTATTTTATAAGAATTATAATTTTCCCTACCTACCCAATGTTTCATTGACTTCTAACACATGACAATCATTTTCTTCTGTTGCCATAACTGACAGGTGGTGAGCAAGTCAGATGAGGTAGAGTCACAAGCAGAAACTCCCACAGATTCAGCTGTAAGAAAGGTTCATGTAAAATAATCTTATTTAAATCTAGCATACTYGCATTGCACTGAAATCCTTGGATTAGTGTGTTCTGGGATTTGTTTCCTGTGGGCATAATAGAGACATCCCACCCATCTAGAAATGACCTTAAAGAGACTAAGAAAATAATGTTTAATGTTTAATAGAAAACCCAGTAGTAAAGAAATTCTTTGTAAGAGTGGAAAGCACAGAAAAGAAAATTTAGCCTTTGCGGACAATAATAAATCCACTTTTGGCTGATGGCATTTATGAATTAGTGGTCAACAATCAAATAACATGTCAATAAGGAGGAACCTTCACCAGAACAGAAATTATGGCAAGTTTTCACATCCTCAGAAATCACTGTATTCCAGAGTAAGTGAAAAGCTGGGGTTTGTGATGATGGTGATGCCTACAAAGGCAATAGCTGGCTTTTTAAGGAGTACATTACGCAGTGGTCACTGATTCTATACGGATTTCTTTCATGTTTTTTTTACATCTGCTTTTATGTGCCCCTGGTTATCAGGGAAAAAAAAATAGAAAACAGAAATTGTTGTAGATTTTAAAATTGTCCTTATGAAATAAAATATAACTATCCTATTACCTATCTAGGAAGATGAGGTCACCAACAGAGAGAGTAAAATGGAATAAAAATATGCTGGTGTATTCATAATAAGGTGATAATTCATGTATGTGAAGTATGTTAGAAACATTTCTACCAGCCATTTGGGCAGCATGCTTTCTCAAAGTGCTTAAACAGCTTTAAGTAGAATTCAGACTTAATCTTGCCACATTCGTGTAAATGTTGAGTGTACTGTACAAGAAAAGATCGGATTTGAAGTGTGAAGTCAAACTTTGTATAACCTCTACCTGAGATATTCCTTGCGAGACATTACTTTCAGTCACCCCACTAAGCTCTTGAGTGCCAAGTACTCTCAAGCCAAGTATCAAGAAGTCTGAAGATCCACTAGGTATGCTTAACTTTTAAGATGAATGTTGAAGATTCATCACAATCATTAAAGTTTTCTCCCACAGAACATTCTCTTGGCTGGTTCTCATGTCCACTTCCAATTATTTCTTGGCTGAACATTGAGTCTTCATAGTTTCAAAGGACATGTGCTTTCTTACCCTTTCTTACCTTGCACTATTGCTATTGCTTTTAGACTAGAATTAAAAAAAAAGAAAAAAATATTCCGATTCCTGAGATTAAGGTGTTTGGGCTTCTTGTAATATTTATAATATTTATAATTTAAAAAGCATCCTATCATGGAGAACAGTGATCAACAGGCTGGAGATCTTGTTACATTATGAGGTGGTGTAAAATATGGTATCTGGTGTATAAGCCTGTCACTACATATGGGTGGAGCGATGCAGTTTTCTAGTGGATTTCACATTTGTCTTCTAAATAATAAAATAATATTCCTGAAAAATGGATTTTCTCTCTGAAATGATTGGCATATAGGCAAAAGTTTCACAGTCAGGCACTGAGTACCTAATTTGAGACAATGGCAATCTAATTAGTAAAATTACCAAGAAGCTTCAAGGTGCAACTGAAGTCAATACAAGAACTCCTGTAAAAGTATAAAGTACAAATACTATGAAATGTTGAATGATCTGATAAAAGAAAGCCTGCCCAATCTGACTAGAGCAGTGAATATGAGTACCTAGCCAATGAAAACCTCAGTGCTGTGCCTTCTGTCTGACGAACCCAATATAGTCAGTATTTAAAGATCTGTGGCTGTACAGTCAACCAAGCATATGCATTCAAGTATGAAGAAGCATGTTAAAAGGTTGATAGATTCGGTGAATAGGGTACTGGCTTTGAACTCTTAAGGCCCAATGTTAGTTCCATGTCCTTTTTTTTCTCTTCAACTCAAAAAGTATTCAGGTTGCAAGATCTTTGTACATTCAGTATTTCATTTATTTCTTCTGTCATAATTTTTTTTTAAAAAAGGCAAATAAAAAATGTTATTCACTACAAAAAGTATTCCTTGTTCCATCAAAAAACTAAAAAAACCTAGACTGAAACATCAGATTTCATACAGAAAGTTAGCAGTCAGTTGAACTCCACATCTGAAGGTTTTTGCCTGTCAGCACCCTAGTGAAAGCAGCATCAATTAGCTATTTGTCAGAATGGATCCCTTTTTTCCCCCACAGTGATGGAGAAGTTGAAAGTATCCTACAATAAAGAAAGAAGGTTCAAAAGGTGCATACAGTACTGCATGTGAGTAATCTCAGCATTAAATGCCTGGAGGTGTTCTGCAGAGAGGTAGCTGACATAACTTATATCCCCAGCGTGTCAGTGAAGGCTGTGTGGCATCACGTGCACCACTGCTGGGCCACACTGGAAACAGCTTGGATATTGCTGTCCTACACTTCTGTCACACAGCTCACATAACACAGGAGGAGAAGCTTTTCAAAAGCCTGGGAAAGAGTTTGAGTGATACCTTTATTCTTCCATAACAACATAAATGAAGTTGTAAGAGAAACATTTTACTTTTGATAAAGACTGGTTTTCTTTCATAAATTTAGTCCTATTTTCTTTCTTGACTGTATCTAATAGTTTAAGGAATAAGTTGCACAAAAGGTACAATACCTCAACAGAATTTTCCTACCTATTCTTAGTGTTTTGGAATAAACAGATGCAGAAAAACATTTACTTAATATATTCTAGGTGCATCATTCCAGGAATGCACTTATGAGCTAATGAGCATTCATGACACATCTCTACTCACAAATAGTTCCTCTTTTATGCTGCTTAATATTATTAGACAGTAAAACTATCCTTAAAATTACACTTTATACATAACAAATAAATAAAATGAGTGTCTTGTAATGGTAGCGTCGTTTTTATAGTTACAATAACTGCTTTATTCATTCGTAGCTTTGCCATTTATAACCTATGTAGCGACTGTAACTTAGAGAATATGGTTTCATCTATAGCTATCAATCTTTTCGGGGTTGTTTTGCTCTTCTTTGTCATTTTATGAGATATTACTCTAGTGATGCTGTGGCTGAATTACAGGAGGCATCTTTTTTCCTCCTGATATTCCATTTAAGCTCTTTACTCTTTTTTGGACATGAAGTTAGTCTGTTACATGGTGAATGCTTATGAATAGCCTAATAATATTTAGTGAGATGCCTTTGAGATGCTTTTTGGGGATTTTTAACCTCATAAAACATCACACTTTCCACTAGTGTTCATTACTCAACCAGATTTCTGCAGACTGAATAATCTAGTGTGTAGATGAAAAATTAGATTTAAAATTCAAAATTTTTATAGGTTGAGAAATACTTCAGTAGAGAAAAGTATAGTTTCTTGAATGAATTTTAGTGCTGTCCATTGTCACAATTACCCCGCTCTGCTGACCACTCCATGGAAAGAATAAGACACCTACTACTGTGTGCTATCTTTATGCATTAACAATGTTTTTATTAATACTATTACAGGAAGTACATAATTTTTGTATTTTGCAACCAAAAGGTTTTGACCACCATGTCTTTGGCATATGAGTACATGACACATAATTCTCTTTTACATATATCATGGTTAATTTGATTCACAGAGAATGATTCTCACACATCCTGGAAGCAAAATACTGTGCTTTAGCAATGTGAAAGGATATTGGAGTGAAAATACTTGATATTTACCCTCTACTTAAGACCCTTTACACTCCAAGATCGGTGTCGAGGGTGGAAGTACAAATGAAGAAATAACTGGTCTAGAGCATGGTTCTAAAAGAAACTCACCATATTCTGTTGTAGGCATTCCTTTTCAACGAATGTAGAGAGAAAACAATGGAGAAAATTCCACAGAAGTGTGAAGAAAAATCCAGTAAGAGATTTACTATTTAAATAAAGAACAGAAAATGCCTCTTCTTTTTTGAGGAAGTAATGTGTAAAAGAAATAAGATGAAAACGAGAGTAACAGTTGTTTACCTTTACAAATCTGATAAATTTGATAGGCAAGCATGACATTGTCATAAATGTGAATCATCTGCAGTTACCATAAAATGATAAGAGCTGAGGGAGATAACTTTATGCCTTGGGATATAAGTGATAACTACTGAATCACAAGAAGAAACTTCTTTCCTAACTACTATTCTGATTAAGTAGTTGCAACGTCGTTGTCATTATGAATCACGTTTTATCAGCTGCTGGACATCTGTAAGGACACCATTCCATACACATACTATTTAGAAAACTGACAAAAAATAAATTTTTCAAGAGCCAGAAACACAGTGAACTCATTCAGAATTAGTGCTGCCTAAAACATCTGCATTGTTCTGGTTTTCCTAACCTGGTATTCCAAGAGATGTAGTCTCCAGATTGGAAAATACAACCATTAGTTTTTAGATCTTTGTCTAGACCTGGCCATCCACCATCACATGAGGTGAGGTAGGGTCAGGTCCAGGGTCAGCCTGGGACATCCACTCATGAAGCCAGTACTGCTGGAGGCAGGGCCCTGAGACTTCACAGAATCATGGAATATGCTGAGTTGGACGGGACCCATCAGGATCATCGAGTCCAACTCCTGGCCCTGTTCAGGACACTCTAAGAGTCACACCACGTGCCTGAGAGTATTGTCCAAATGCTTCTTGAACTCTGTCAGGCTTGGTGCTGTGACCACTTCCCTGCGAAGCCTGTTCCAGTGCTCAAACACCCTCTGGGTGAAGAACTTTTTCCTGACATCTAACCTAAACTTCCCCCGACTCAGCTCTGTGGTCCAATGAATTGAGTATTAAAGATCGTTTCTAAGGTTGTCTTTGCTGACTTTCCCCTAAGCAACATGGACATAATTCCATTTTTTTTTGGCTGAGATAAATGCATTTTAAACTGTATTACTGTGATGTATAATTAGTTTTTAATAAAATTTGTGGAAAGGGAGCCCAAAATGGTGAATCTGTGGTTTTGTTCAGCTTAGGACTGTCCTTGACAGGCAGCGCCCTGAAACAGTAAGAGTTCTATAGATAACACGGATATACAAATCCGTGTGCATGCACACACATACAAACACAGACACACACATTTCATTTGTAAAAGTACTTCTAAGGCCATTTTCTCCCAAAGTATAAGCTGGTGGGTTAGATACATACTGTTTCAGCCTTGGGGAATTGTACGGAATGAAAAATAGGACACTTTCTGTTCCCCTTTCACGCAGGCTAATAGTTATCCATTGTTAACTTCAGTGAGACCAAAACATCAGCATCAAAAAAAGGCAATTTTACAGTCAAGTTCCCGAGCAAAGTAACTACAAATATTTCAGTGGAGCAGTACAGAGAACACCTAGTGTTTTTTCAATCCATAGCAGGTTAAAAGATTGTTGTGCATTAGTTAAATCTCTTAATTTGTTTTGATAACTAAACTGTATAGCCATGATTTTGTTGTTAGTTTCATAATTGAGATATTCTCTTATGCATTTTGGCTGAGTGATTTCTCACTGTGCTTCATTTACAACTGCATGGCCTCTAGAGTCTGCAGAAATCAGATGTTCATGCTTCTGTTTCATCATGTGTTGCTTGTAATTAACTTTTATTGTCAAAACCTGTCAGACTCATGACTATCTTCTTGAACCAAAAATTATATTTGACACTTTTAAACCAAAATTAATCCTTTAAGTGATTTGTATTAATCTGGCATAGGACCAAATCCCCAAAAGGTTTAAATAAGCATAAAGCTGTTGACTTCAGTGAAGAGATGGTAATTTAGAACAGCCAAGAATCCAACACAGATAGCCTGACAATACTATTTTGAAAATACTTGATTGATTTGAAGCCTTTAGACTCTTATGAGCTTATATTTTGTAACACACATATTGCATACATCCTGCAATTAAAGTAAATATAAGAACAGTATATACAGTAATACTTTTTGTTAACTGACTAACTCTGAATATCTTGGACACAAATCAGACTTTTAATTCAGTTGTTTATATTAAAGAGGAAATCTGTGGCTTTAGGTCTTCTGGGTCCAGAAATTACCAACTGCTTAACTGCAGTCACCCATGCTTATAGGGCCTGGTCCAACTCCTACTTCTTGATCAGGAAGTAATTGTTGCACTTGAAAAGCCTAACTGTCTTTAATGAAGGGCTATTCACTGGGGATCTCTGTGATGGAAAAGCAAAGCAAAACTTCTCCAGCCTGATGTACAGCTGTGATCGTGTCTACCTGCTGTTTTTGTTACTGTGACCTTAAAATGTCTCTTCCGTGTCCTAGAGAAAAAGAGCAGTAACTTTCTCCGTTTATACTGACATCTGGTGCACAAGAGAGAGTGGTAACAAAATGACCTTTAATTTTTTTTTCTTTCAGTAAAAGGCTTTTTGGGGGGCAAAGAGGTTTGCACCATCTGTCAAAAGTGTTTCCCTACCCGTGTTAAGAGTATCAGTAATTGTTAATAACATGTACTTACTATGATCAAGCTGTTCTATTTCCCTTAAGTTCTTAGTTGGTAAAAAGAATTAAATTAAAAAAAAATGCATATAAATTTCTTCCATTTTTAAATTTTTTTTTATTCTCCGGGAACCAGGACAATAGGACACGAGATTTCAGTAATACCTCTTCATAAAAATTGGCTGATCAACAGTTAGAGGATAGTCACTGCTTTTGAATATTTCCAAGAGATTTGTGTAAATCTGTGGTTGAAATCTCTCCAGCACTGCCTGAGCATGAGGAAACAAGCGTTTAAGCATTGATTCTGGATTACAGATAATGAATGTTGGCTATTATGGACAGGGAGAAGAAAAAGTCAATTAGGAAAAGTCAAACTCAAAGGATACCACACGTAGATAAGATCTAGAAGGAAAGGCATGTTTCAATATGTTGCTTAATTCAGAATTTCCCTCCACAGTCTTTTATCTAAACTTCTCTGCTGGGGGGATTATCTTGATTCAGGATATCTGCTTATTTGTTACCCCTTGACAGGTACTTACAATAGGTTTGGGGCTTTTAAAGAGACAGAGACAACACCTTTCCTCTGATGGAAAAGCAAACAATTAAGGACAACTGCACACTATGCAATACTGAGAAAAGTTTTGCAGAGAGCATGTATTGAGGTTTATTTTTACAGCAGATGAACAGCAGTGCTGTGAAGCAAACTCTTCAAATGATTACTGGCCTTCAGAAGCATCAATATTATATATTTTTTAATGTGACACTTAAGAATTATGTTGGTTGGAGGAAAGTATGATTAAGTCCTCCCAAAACTAAGATTAAGAGAGAGATTTTCCACACAGTGTTGAAAAGGTTTAAATGATGCAAGCCTTGCCTAGCAAATGCAAGCAACTTTTCTACTAATTGATTTTTTGTACCATATATGGTACAAAATTTTATGTCCAGGTTAAAGAACAAAACATGTTACAGACAGTAGTCCAAGCTAGCAAGTCCAAGTTCTAGCAAGGTCATTATTATAAATCAAGCAGAGAGCTATTCAAACTACATGACATTAATTATAAGAGTGGTTTTTTTCCTTTTTTCACCCCGAACAGCTCTCCATAGTAGGTACTGACAGACTTTGAAAGCTTGTTTACCATATAAATAAATCTGTTCATTAAGCAGTTGACTGAGGCACTGATCTTTTGAAATACATAGCATATAGGATAGACAATGGTCATTCCTACAGTAAAATATATAAATTAAAAAGTATCTTTTAAGCTTTCTAGTGTTATTTTTATTTTCCGGATTGATTTGTATTTTATACCGGAATAATTTGGGAATACTGAGATGAATTCTTCAGGTTGTGGTGGTTTCTTTACACACCGAAACATGGTTTGCCAGCCACAATGTAAGTAAACATCCAGAAAATTCTGTATCTCTGATTAAATAAGCACTGAAAACATGTCGCATTTCACAGTATGCAGGTTTCTAGAGAGATTGCTTTCCCACAGCAACTAGTCCACTCACAGGTCTTCTGTATTTTTCTGCTTCTACATTTTCTATGTCTGCCCCTGCACTGTTTCCATCTATGTCACTGAATGGTTAACTTATGTTGTACCCTCCTCTTCCTCTGTATTTATCTCACTTGAAGCAGCTGCAATAGTTGCAGTCACCCCTACAAGTGAAATGGCAGGCAGGCTCCTCTGAGATTACATTAGCACTCTGTAAGCAGCTGCTAGGGGAACACAAAGACACAGTGCACTCCATATATCTTTTCCCAGAGTCTCAGAATATTTTCTGTATGATAGCCCCTTTTCCAGCTGGTTTGAGGACTGGAAGTCCCAAGGCAGCTCCAATAACTATGCTTGTGGGCTGATAAGCCTATTCAATGAACTATTAGCAGAAGCATTAATTTCTTTAACCAAGTGTTAGAAATTATAATAAATCTGACTGAAGATACATCTGATAGTGATTTGTGAAACCTCTAATTTTGAATATATTAATCTAAACTGCATCTGATGAACTAAGGAGGAAGAAGCAGCAAAACCATCTTTACTTAAGACAATATAAATACTTCACTGCAAGCGTCCTGCTTCTAGACAAAATGTAATTCAAAGTACACACGCATAAATGCACATATATAAAATTGCATCTCACAAGAACTCAGAAAGACTTTGGTTTGTCAGTTTTACTTTAAAGGAGAGAATAATTGTTCATAATAGTGCTAAATAAGTTGTTTTCATTCTGGAAAGTTAACTACTCAATTTCTATGTTTGAAGCAGAATATCAACTACGGACTCCAGGGGGATGTTGTCTGCTTCTTTTCATCTTCAGCAGATGAATCTTGCCTATGGTGCTTGATTCATGACTCAAGAGAATATAAAATGCTCCTATAAAATAAAAGATATCTACAATGAAAATACAGTTATAGATTATTGCACAGAACTGTGGTGCTCTTCAGAGGGTTTTATAGAATAGAATCTTCAAATTCCATCTTTTTTTCTGCAATGAAAAGCAAACTCATAAGACTTTTAGTTGACTTATAAAAGAATCAATCATATTTGGAAAGTTTGTGCATGGGCTGTTCTGTCTTTTGTTCCTTTATGCTTCTGAGAGACAGATCCTCAGATAGTTTTAAATAGCTTAGCTGGGAGCAGAAAAATATAAGGCAGGATTAAAAGACCAGAAAAATTGATCAGATCTCAAATTCAGATCTAATTTCTTGTTCCAATGTGGGCTAGCAAAAGATGCTTTAGAGGAAGACTAAGGAAGCCTGTAGTAGACAGCATGAGACAGTCTGTCCCTGCCTTTAGTCTCAACTCAGTGTTAAGCAGGAGTTCTAAGCCTGAACATTAATAGGAGAAAAGAGATTTAAATAAGACAATTTAGCAATCCTCACCAATTAATGCTACCTGTGTTGCAGTTAACTCTGTAGACTGTCCCCTATTATTTCTACATGTATCCAGTCCCCAGCTTCTTTGTTCTGCTCACTTTCTCTGGCATTTTTTTGAAAAGTTGTTTTTTTAAATTTCCTCTTCTTTGCTTTTCAGGTCCATCATGCAGTCCCATTGCTCTTATGTTATTTCAAATAAGAGTCAGCAATGTCTGCCTTTTGCAGCTTCACATATTTTTGAAGAATTTTCTTTTTTATGCACCTATTTCCTTGGCTAAGGGACCCAAATCTTTTGTCTCCATTTTCATATGAGTGTTTTGTCAATTTCTAACTAACCTCTATTACTCCCCTCTGGTGTAGCAATGATTTTCTTAATACAGGTCCTCAAACCCACATTAAAGATGAAATCTCATTATCATTTCATTTAGTGTTACTGCAGCCATTTCCCTATTATTGACTACTGTTTATCACATGCTCATTTTCACACAGCAAACACTGAAGGCTTTTTGCTGGTTTTTTTCAGTCAGGCTCTGCATTTTTATTTGGAGCAGATGAGTACGTTAATATTCAATACTTCAAATTTAGAAATATGAATAGTTCTTTTGCTTTGTACATTTTTCTCATTTTGTTTTGACACTTGAAGGCAGGCAGGAAAACATCTTGCTTTAGTCTTAGTTAGCTGCAGAAGCCCTTCTTCAGTCAGCCTTACAGCAGAGTAACACCTCTGTCTCACAAGACAAGCTGAGCATAATGTATTGCAGGTTTTCTGTCCAGAGAGTCCATCCCAACAACATCCCAACAAAGAAACAAGGTCTGGTCAATGCAAATAAAGGACTGCTAAATACGTAGTTTGTAGAAAGCCCTAAAGCAAGCTCTATTTTTATTTTTTTTTAAAGGTTTGTGTTCTTTATTTTTACTTTAATAATATTTCTTTAKCAAGAGAAAGAGACTGTTGCCAGCTAGAAATGCTGACAATGTAACTTTGAACACTAATGACTTACACTTGGTCAAATTTCTATTACTTTTGGAAGTTATGGCAAAGTCATCCATAATGCTCAAAGTCAGACGATGAGAGAATAATTTACTCATAGAGTAAGAATACAATGAAGCCTCCAAAATCCTTTTACAGTGAGGTTGTCTCTATGAAACAGATGAGGAGAGAATTGTGTGACCCATCCTTGGAAAAATCCAGGCATCTAAACTGCCTTAAAACATCTGGTATCAAAGAATTTTTCTGCTCTCTTTTTTCTGCAGAGTCTGACCAATATTTAATTGCTTTGCTCAGTATAAGTAAGGTCAGCAGATATACCACTGAAGTGTTACACTTTAGGGGGATACGTTTTTCTGCATCTGTCACAATAATCCTTGTTACATCTGTGGCAAGACAAGAGAAAGCACAAGAAAACCATCAAGACAGGCTATTTGCTTGCTATGTTTAACCTCCTCACCCCAGTCACTGCAGTTCCTCATCCTGTCACCAGCTTGATAAAGCTGCAGCAGCCACAGGGTCTCCCTCACCTGTGCCATGCCAGAATCTCAGGTACCAGAATCCCGGATACCATTAAGGTCAATACACAGCATGAGATGCTGAAACAACTGTTCCCTGATTTATTTAATCTGAGGAGTGGTAGGGGGAGAATTTGGGGTGGGGGTAAATGAAATTTCCATGCACTCATATGTGGGATTTCTAGGAAAGACTGGAGTGGAGACACAAACAGACCAGAATCTTGGAACTGAATCTGAAAAAATAAAAAAAAAAAGAAAAAAAATGTTTATATGCTTACATTTCATCTTAAGAGCTCAAAGTGAAATTCTAGGGAAACACACACATGTACACACACACATATATATATATATTTGTAAAAAATCTGCAGTTATTTATTATATCGTGTGTTTGTTTGCTGAGGAAGTGTCTCTAGCATGCTTGAACTCCACAGTTCATTCCACAGAGCTAATTTATAACTTGTTTAACTTTACATATGTCCAGTAGTGTTTACAGGAAAAAAGAGACAGACCTTAAGGTTTTTGAGGCAGAACCTGTTTTGCTTTCTGTTCCTGCCTAGTTTGACAGGTATAAACTGAGTTGATATAATTTTCATTTTATGAATAATGAAATTATAAGTCCCCAGCAGAAGTTCATTTTTTAAAATAAATTTGACAAAGTATACACCAATGGCATGAATTATCAGCATAAATAATACTTAGTATTCTTGGAATACACTGAATAATGAGAGTGAGAAAAATGCTTTTTCCTAAAGTGATGTCTCCAAGTCAGGATTTAAAAAGAAAGTTATAACTAAAGACAAGTGAATGATGAGGAGTCGTAAACCTCCCTTTACAGTGATACAAGACAGTCTCTCAAGCCCAGTCAATCACAATGTAATGTATGATACACCAGTAGCTATGACAAAAGAACCTCTATATGACAATTATTGACCTTTCAAAGCCTATTAGATTGTTATCAAGAAAATTGTGATGTAAATCTAGGAAACATAACCCTCCTATTTTTCCAAAGTGTTATTCAGAGATGTATTTATTTAGACAGACATCATTTGTCTGTCCCTATGCCAAAAATTAACAAACTAACAGAAAAACTGCACAAAAATATTTCATACAGCCTTAGTTACTGTCAGGCTGTCACTGAGCCAATAAACCATGCTATTTAAAATACCTACCCCTGCAACCCAGCCACCATCTATGGGTTTGGGAGCTTATCTAATGTTCCTTCAGCAGTCAGTAGCACTGGTAAAGTTCAGTCACACATTCTTAAAATAAAAAGACAGTGTAGATATTAATCATATACACATTCTTTGATCTGCATGACCCCAAGGCAATTGAAAAACTAATTCTAAAGCCACAGTTCTATACTCTTAGCAAGTAACACTTTGTTGAAAATATTGCTATCAGTTGGAGCTCAAGAATTGCTAGATATATATTTCATGTCCAGTCGAAAGCCTACTCAAAACTCACAGACTTTGTTACAAACTTGTGCAAAAGATGCGAGTCCAAACATTTGTGGGTTCAGTATCGATACAGCTGATTGAAAAGACTTCTAATAATGTCTGTCAAATTAAAATTTTTTTACCACCATAATGTTTCATGAATGCTAAGAAAGTTATCATCACCTTTTCCTTAGAGCTTTAAATGATAATTAACAAGGTGATTCACAGACCATAAGAAAATTTAAATACTCTCTGAATTAGCAAATACTCAATAACCAGTTATTTATACAAGGAAATTATTAAAAATTATTTTTTCCTTTAGCAGAGATTTTATAATAGGTGTGGGTTTCAATATAGTTTATAGAAAAAAGTAATGGTAGATGATCAGGTGGCTGCATCTTGCATGTCAACATGTGTTTGCATGGCTGATGTTGCAGTCAGGGCTTTGACTTTCATGACTTCTCCTCAGAAATGTGGACTGTTTGGAAGAGCTTGAATCCAACTGAAAAAAAAAAAAAAGGCCATTCAAATCAATCTCAGCAAGCTAGAGAAATTACGTGAACCTTAGTGGAGACAGAAGTGAAGTTCTGCACCAGAGGCTGAATAAACCCATGTGGCAATACAGGCTGGGATCAGCCTGGCTAAGCAGAAGGTGGGCAGTAAAGAGCAAGGGGATCCTGGCAGACATCAAGTGAAACACAAGCCAGCTGTGTGCCCTATGAGAGGCACAGGAAGGTTAACTTGTTCCTGGGCTGCATCAGTAAATCTGCACCCAGCAGGCTGAGAGAAGGAATTAATCACCTTTATGTGGCACTTATGAGACCACATCTGGAGCCCTGTGTACAGAGTTGCTGCTCTCTCCACCCAGTATAAGGAATAGAAAATGGAGAGAGCTCAGTCTGGAGAGTTCAGGGCTGGAGAAAATGACACGCGAGGAGGGGGTGAGGGAGATGAATTTGCTTGGTGTGGCGGGGTGCAGGTTGAGGAGGAACTTAATGATATCTTCAACTGGCTAATGGGTAGCTCCAGAGCAGACAGAGACAGTATCACCAAGATGCACACTGAAGAGAGACAACAGCTGCCCTTTGCAACAAGGGAAATTCTGGCCTGACATAGGGAAAAAATTGTTCACCCATGAGTAGTGAAACACTGAACAGGTGAACAGAGAAGCTCTGAAACCTCAGTCATTAGGAATACTGAAAACTCAGCTGGACAAGGCCCTTTAGTTAGCCCTGTTTTAAACAAATGTTTTGATCACATGATTCCAGAAACTCTTTTCCAGTCTAAATTATTCTACAAACCTATACAACAATAACAGCTAAAAGAAAAGGTACAATTTGACAGAGCGAATGAGGGGAAGAGCCACTGTATATAACTGGCATACTTTAAAAAAATGACACAAAATCTTATTTATTCTTTTCTCCCTTTAGAATTAAAATTGTCTGTAAACAAACTCCCTGTCACTGGATTTTATTTAACTCATTGTTTATAGCTCTTAACTTGTCTTCAGCAACTCTTCAGATTTAATTAGTTCCCTTGTTCTTGTCATGAAATCAAATTAGAGTCTTCACAAAATATTTTTTTATTATTCTAAAGAATATTTTCCTTTATTCTGAAATTCCAATAGGTGGAGAGTTTCCATTCTAACAGGTCCCAACAATATATGTGCAAGAGTAAAGTTTAAATTACATACTTCTACTGTCTTAATTACCAGCTAATTGTTGGCATTTGATCCAAGCAGGACTCCATCTGGAGTCAAAGGAAAAGTCTTATAAATTAGACAGCTCTTGTAGAACTGGATTAAATATGCTCAGGGAATGGGTGTTCACTGATTATTAGAGAAGGTTCATGAGTAACTAGCTAATAAATATCAAATTTCTACACAGATAATTGAAATTAGTATCATGTTTACTCCCATGCTTACCCTAAGTCATGTAATGCTAATCTTGTGGGCCTAAAGCAATACAAAACCAAAGTAAGAATATGCCTGTGGATTGTGTAAACTCCTTCAATAGAGTATTTAAGTTGGAAGCTATAAACCAACTGGCAAGTACAAGATTAAGCATTAAGCATTTATTTACTTGCGCTTGCAAGGTTTTTACTTTTGTACCTCTATGGGCCTGTTATAGTGTGGAGACAGCCGGCCTGACGTGGATGTGCCTGCGTGGCCTTCCCTGGAATCCTGAAGTCTGCCAGAGAGACATATGTGACATTGGTCACAGCTGCCCTGTGTCACCAGGGCATCTCTCCCTGGCCACCATCCACAGTGATTCGTGGCTGGAAATGTGGCAGTGAAGCAATGAAGGGTCATTTAATATGAAAAGGCACCTGCCTGTAACTGTGTGTGTTACTGCATTAGGCTAGAATCTGTCTGCACGCAACTACAGCTGTACTAAGATTGGAAATTATAGTTGCTATACTGTTTTTAATTAGAAAATGGATGGTACAAGTCAATATTCCTCATGGCCATTCAAACACCACTTTCTGTGCAAATTGATCTTTTGGTTTCAGAGCTTTGATTACCCTGTGAAATGCAGGTATCAAGGGCAAGGAGCTTATTGGATGGCTTAATGAGTCCAGATAGCACTGTGCAATCTGAGTCTCAAAAGCAGTATAAATGCATTAGTTTGGCACAATACTGGAGTGAGGACAGTGTCAGGCAGCTCGTTGTACTGAGGCTTTTTAACCAGTTCCAGGCTGACTAGCTAGGGCCATTAGTGCCAAACCAGGGGTCTATAAGATCAGTTTTCTAACCTGCACCGCAAAGACCCTTCTACAATATTAAAAACACCAAATCCACGTGCCTAATTTTTTTTTCTAATTTTGAGGAGAATTTCTTTCCTCCAAATGGGTGCATTTACACTAAATTACACATAATCATTTCCCTCCCTTATTTTAGAATATCCCATCCCTAATAAATATTGCTGAGCAAGACAGATTTCTGCCAAACTGCTAACACTGAGCACTGATCAAAATAAACAGCAAATTTTTCTGTGTAAAGCCAGAACAAATGACTTCAGGTAGATGACTTCAATGAAGGCATTATACGAATTTGGATTAGATCCAGGGCACATCTGAAGGACTTCATAAAGCCTGGTTGGCCTGATTCCTTGTTGTGATTACACATTTATTGCTTTTTTCCCAGATTGCTCTTAGTTTTGTTTGTTTATGCAAATGAATCCTCTTATTTGTACATGAGATTTTATTTCACTGGTTCAGTACGCCCCTAGCCAATATGAAATCCAGGTCCACATGAAGACTTGGTGAAGAAAATTATCTAAGTAGTAAGTCCATTCACACATTTGGTGAATATTGGTAGTATATCAAAACTCAACGCGTTGATATCCTGTGGTTATGGATATTGTGCAAAATACTCAAATAGAGTAAGAGAAAAAGAAAACATGAAAAAAATATTTGAGATATCTGCATATGTCTGACAAAGAACAGAATTTAATGGCTATTTCCCATTTAGAAATACAGATGTTTTCCCATAACAGTTTCTGAAATCATAGCAGCCCTGTATATTGACGGTATTTGTTGTTGGTACATTCAGATTTTATACATCTCTGAGCACAGGAAAAGAAACATATTTCTTCCTGCATGAGTGCAGAATATGCCTGTTGCAACTGACCCAATTTGTTAGAAAAAATAGATATTTTGTGTGCTGTATCCTTTATATTCACTAGGGTTAGCAATGTCAGAAGGGTGCAAATATGAAGGAGGGGGAGGTATTTATTGTAATACAAGATAT
Source organism: Amblyornis subalaris (assembly GCA_018881555.1). Taxonomy (NCBI): domain Eukaryota; kingdom Metazoa; phylum Chordata; class Aves; order Passeriformes; family Ptilonorhynchidae; genus Amblyornis; species Amblyornis subalaris. The sequence goes on from JACAXG010000001.1 coordinate 22,369,811, forward strand.
AATTTCAAAGAGTAAAATAATAGTAGTAATAATAATAAAAATAATAGTAATAGTAATAATAGAAATGCAGTCTGGGTGTCAGTGAAAATGTCTCGGCATAGAATACTCATGTGCAGCGAGTTTTGGAAACTGTATTTTCTGGCACATTTTAAAAACGTATAAGAGAAGGAAAGATATATTTGTAAATACAAGATAAATATTCAGTAAATGCCACTTCAGGAAAAAGTACTTTGTAGGAAGAAATCATTAGATCCTTCTCATCACTGAATTTCACTTTCCCAAACATGAAGATCTATCAGGATATTTTCTGCAAATCCTGAAAGCAGGAGGCTACAAGAAATTAACATTTTTCAGATGTACTTTTGACACATGCTTTCTAAGCTGGTGTAAGAAACTGTGGGAGATGGACTGGAATGTGACAGTTGCAGTGTAACTGTCAGGATCTAACCAAAAACCACAGAAGAAAACACTAATGGCTGTGAACCACATTCCTCAGAGCAGCTACAGCCAGTCTGCGCTGATAACAGAGCAGGTACCCCTCGGTGATGACACAGTGCTTAATTTATAGAGCATCTTCCACATGTAATAGGTTACCACTATCACCTGCAATAGTGAAATCAAAACATCTAGGCTGACACAGACAGATTTGTATCCCCACCTCCCCACTTTATAAATAGCAGCCAAAAGAGCTATAAGCAGCTGTCAACATGAATCTTATTCATCTGTCCAACAGCTAGCACTTTTCATGCCACTGAATATCTAAATGGGCAGGTTCTGCTCCTATGAAGCATTTAAAAGAATTTAAAGAGGTTGTCATTCTGACACTTTAGATCAAAACATACCTGTTATTTATACTGTGTGCATTAGTGCTTGTGCTTGTGTGTGTATTTTAGCCCTATATAAACACAGGCAGACTTTTTACCTCACTCAGCTTTCCCTGAGTTTCTGTTAAGTGAATAGATTATTAACTTCTCCTTGGGTGACTTTGTGGCCAGCTTCACACCACAGAAGAAATATTATGACCAACTTACAAACACAAGAAAATTGAGATTTAAGGAATAAATGTTCATGAACCGTTAACTAATGCCTTCTAACAGCACCTGTCTCAGTATTTAGTTTGAAAGAGGTGGGAGAGAGGTGTTGTAACCTTATTTTACTCCTTCACATATTAAAGAAATGTACAGCAGGAAGACCAAAATCTCCAATTATCAAGGTACCGATTCCGTTTCTCGTGAAATAAATGTGAATAGAAGTGAAAGGACAGAAAAGAATGGGAACTCACTTAAAATGTGTAAAATTGTAATTTTCTTTTTGAAGTTTATTTATTTTCTATCAAAGAAATAATACAGGACTCCCAAAATATCAAATACCTGATTAATTAAGGATAACGCATTTGCAATAGACCATGGAGACTTCAACAAATGCAGTGGCACAATCTTTTATGCTGTGTAAGAAAGTCAGTGGACAACTTCTTCCTTCTTCTTTCCCCCAGTTGTGCTGGCTGTGCCCAATGAGTGCATTGTCTTCAATATCTCCCAGAATAACCTTCTCCATAGCTGCACTAGGCACTGAAGTGAGACTGACAGGCCTATAGTTTCCAGGGTCCTCCTTCTCACCCTTCTTGAAAATCAGGATAACGTTGATGAGCTTCCAGTCAGCTGGGTCCTCTCAGGATTCCCAAGACTGCTGAAAAATCATCAAGAGAGGTTTTGCAACGACATCAGCTAGCTCTTTGAGGATTCTTGGATGAATTCCATCAGGCCCCATAGATTTGTAGAGATCCAGCTGGAGCAGCAGATCCTGCACAATTTCAGGGTCAGCTGGGAGCTGATTATTTTCACAGTCATGGTCCTTCAGCTCAGGGCACTGAGACCCCCTTGGTCTGTCATCCACGTTGAAGACAAAGAACACATTAAACACCTCTGCCTTGTCCATGTCCCTGTTTGTGAGGGGACCATCCTCATACTGTAGTGGATTAAATATTATTTTTACACTGCCTATTGCCATTAATATATTTGAAGAAAACTCTTTTTATAGTCCCCCACTGTTCTGGCCAGCTTCAACTCCAGTTGAGCTTTGGCCACATTAATTTTCTCCCTACAGTGGCAAGCAGCATCTCCATATTCTTTCCAGGTCACCTGACCTTGCTTTCATTGATTGATTCATACGGTACATGTTACTGAAATTGTTGGATAACTGTAACGAAAATTAAATCACAATATTTGCCTGTCACCATAGCCTATTTTGTCTGTATGTGCATGACTAAATTACTTCATGTTTTTTCTTGCTCAGAAACATGAAATGGAGGATGCTATTTCATATTATACAAGTACTTAATTGGCAGGCATGGAACTATATTAGCTTTTCAGTAAATTTAACTGAAATTTTTCTCCATAATGGTACTAATATTTTAAAGGGAATTTTAAGATAAGCTGCAGTCAGCTATGGCTTGTCTGGGTATAGAGCTACACTGATATTAATGTGTCAAGGACTGAGAATTAAATGCTAGACTCTAAGCATCTGGATGTCACAGGAACTCAGTGTAGATGTAGGATCTGAGAACAGTCTTGTTCCCTTTGAAAACATGAAGAAAGGATTGATGATTAGATGTCTCAAGCCTACACTTACAGTTGTTACTGTAGTGTAAAAATTAAGGTTAGCTTCAAAAAAGTATTTAACCTTTTTAAAGTGTGATTAGTCGTCTTTTGAATGTAGTGCAGCAAATCATTTGCTTAAAGGTAGATACCTGCCTTAAATGCCTTGAAACAATGGGAAATTAATTAAATTAATTCAAAGCTTGTTAGTTAAATAAATTGAACAGAATTACTTAAAAAAGCATTGATGATAGTAACTGGATCAGGTCAGCTCTGTCCTGATCCACCAAACAAGACTTAGGCAGCAAATTATGTGCTGTGGATAGCTGTAAGACAAAGATGCCCACATTGTTAGTCATGAAAGTGAACTCGCTACCCACTCCTACAATATTTCTTCCCCTTACATATGAGTCTCCATATGGAGGACTGAGTATTTGAATACAGAGAAGCTCCACAGACTTTCTACAGCTCTTGAGAGCAGATGAGAGATCAGTAAACTTCATCTCATGCATGAAACCCAGGAGCAGAGGAGAGTCCTTGCTGTCTTTCATTTGTTACAGCGTCTGTATTTTCATCATAGAGGAGAAACTGTGGAGGTACATATGTGATACAGGTGTCAAGATAATGTGAAAAAGGGAGAAGAGTTGACAGTTTTGAAGAGAGATGGAATAATCTCAAAGTGTGTGTGACGAAACAGTCAGGTGATGGCATACAAAGAGACAAGATATCTCAATACTAGTTTTCAGTAGGGATGCTGAACTAGTGATTTCTGGAGGGGTTTTCAGATAGGATAAAAATGTGAGTGGGATGTAAATTTAAAAAGAATATCAGAAACACCTAAAAAACTTTAAAATGCTGTTGTTACTATTCCAGATGACTGCTGTGTTGGGTTTTCATGGTAAGGTTCTGGTAGTGGAGGGCTACAGTGATGGCTTCTGTGAGAAACCGCCAGAAGCTTCCACCATGTCAGCCAGACCCAAATGTGAAACAGCTCCAAGATGGAACCACTGCTGGCCCAGGCCAAGCTCATCAACAACAGTGGTAGTGCCTCTGCTGTAACAGATTTAAGAAGAGGAAAAACTGCTGTGCAATGACAATTGCAGCTGGAGAAGAGAGAAGTAAGAAATGTGAGGTACAGCACTGCAGACACTAAGGCTGGGGAATAAGGAAAGGTAGAAGGTGCTCCAGGCACCAGAGGAGAGGTTCCCCTGCAGGATGTGGGGAAGACTCTGGTGGGACAGGCTGCCCCCTCCACAGACCATGGAGGACAACAACAGAGCAGATATCCATGTGCAGCCTGTGGAGGACCCCACGCTGGAGTAGGTTGTTGCCTGAGGGGGACAGTGACACTGTGAGAATCCCGCACTGGAGGAGGCTCCTGGCAGGACCTGTGAACTCATCGAGAGAGTAGCCCATGCTGGGTGAGGTCCACTGGCAGTTCTTATGACCCCGTGGGGGACAGGGAGCAGCCTGTTCCTGAAGGACTGCACCCTGTGTGGAAGGGACCCACTTTGGAGCACTTTGTGAAGAACTGCAGCCCATGTGAAGGAGAACAGGAACTTCACATTGGAGAAGTTCATGGTGGACCGTCTCCTGCGGGAGGGACACCACACTGGAGCAGGGGGAGAGTGTGAGGAGTCCTCTCCCTGAGGAGGAAGAAGGAGCAGAAACGATGTGTGATGATTTTACCACAATCTCCATTCCCCAACACCCTGCACCACTGGGAGAGAGGAGGAAAAGAAAGTCAGGAGTAAAATTAAACCAGGAAGAAGGATTGAGTGAAGGGAAAGTATTTTTAAGATTTCATTTTAGTTCTTATCCCCCGACTATGATTTGGTTGGCAATAAATTAAACTGATTTCCCTGAGTCAAGTCTATTTTTCCCATGACAGTAAGTGGTGAGTGATCTCTCCCTGTTCTTATCTCAACCCACAAGCCTTTAGTTATATTTTCTCTCCCTGGTCCATCTGAGGAAGGGGAGTGACACAGTCGATTTGGTGGGCATGTGGTGTCCAGCTAGGATCAACTCTCCAGAACTATATATGCAAATATGTCATATTACTGCACTTCCTTTAATTATTCCCCTTGAAAATTATTTAAAGTGTGAAGGGAACACACAAGGTATTAAAATTTTCATAAAAATTATGAAATCCTTTTGCTACTAACTTCACAGTTGCCTTCTGCCAGATGGATTTTTCACTGTTACTGCACACATTGACAAGTGAGAACTTTGTCATTTCCTAAAAATGCTGATGTGAGCCCTCCTACTTAGTCTGACACCTGCGTGTGAAGTCGCTCTCCTTGCATCTTTCGAATCAATTTCTTGCCTACCACAGTAGTGAAAAAGACAACGTATATGAGATATACACTACGATAGAGGTAGTGTTTGCATTGCTACGGAAATGTTCTAAATAACCGTGTTTTTCCGGTCTCTATTAGAGTGAAATAATGGACTGCCACTTCTTTTTAGAGGGACAGAGATCTCAGCCCCAGAATGCCAATTAAGCCACCTAACAAGCTGGTATTCAGGGCATTCAGTGGGCATGTGGGAGTCCCCACTTAAGTTTTTTGCTGTTCGGTCATCTGAATAAGACAGAATTTTTCTCCACTTCTCAGATACGGTACTAAACTATTGTTCTGTGCACCAATAAAAGTAGTGTCAAAAAGTGGATTATCTCCAATAAGGATGATTAAGGGAAACTTTTAAAATTCTTGAGGACTAAAGAATGACCTGAAATTGGCAGAGAAGTGACCAGTACCTCCATCTGTCTTCCCCGCAAATATCTTGCAAATCACTTCATAGTCCAAAATGTACTTCATACAGTAACATATTTGATTAAAATATTCCTATCTCAATCCAGCATTTATTAAGTACCACAGCTGTGTTTCAGCTGTGTTTTCAAGAACCTACCAACAATTATGTTCAGTTATATTTCTGGGATGATGGCAGAAGTTGGAGACATCCAGTAGGAGCTTCCCCAACCTGTGCCAGAATAGTTCTTAGTACAGTAAATTTTGGTGAAAAAATGTGCATTGGTCTAATTCAGTCAGACTAATCTCTTATTTCTTCAATTTGTTAAGAAAATATCAGTAATATAATTTGACAGTAAATAATTCAGATAGCTTAGCAGTAGATAAATGAGCTTGGTGGCACAATATGAGCGATGTTGCTTGCGTTAACATTTGATGTACAGCATTTCAGTGATAATGCATGCCACATCTAATAATTTTGCTGTAGTTCAGAATGAAAAAGCAAAAAAAAAATTTTTTTTCTCTTTTTGTGTATGTGTGTGTGAAACCTATCTATGTGCAAAGGACCTAGTAAACAGGAATAAACACAATCCATGAGAAAGAACAAATATTCTGCTTTCAGGTCTTGACTCTCTCTCCCACAGGCTGTGATCAGTCACTTCTGTCCACGTGTTCCAATACCCTGTTCCCCTACAAGCCTTCTTTCAGGTTCATCTCCATATTTACATTTTCCTTTCTTTTCTGATCTTCCCTTTTCATTTATTCTTGCTTGTGGACCACCTCTCACTGTTTCCACCTCTAATCTATGACTTTTTATGGTAAATATAGACAAACACCTGTCATGGCCACTTAGGTAAAAAAATCTTTTTGAGTTTATTCTTTGACAAAAGACAAACCATAAAGGAAATTAAAACCCCCAACATTTACATAAAATATTTTGAGTAAGCTGACTTTACCAATAATAGCAATTTAGTATTGCTTTTAGGATTTTCTGCTTCTAAATTCTGGTGAATTAATTGACCTGATGGATTCAGCATGATTTTATGCAGTTTGTCCCTCATGCCGTGGGACAACTAGAGAACATCCTGTAGATGAGTTCTGTATTACCAGTTCAAGTTCTCTTTCCCTTTGGATTTCTCCTTGTGATCATATGCCTAAAATGTAGTAAACACCATTTGTGAAGCTATGAGCAGTTTTGGTAACCTTCAGTTTTAAAGGTGTGGAGTGGTAGAGACATTTGCTCTATTTAACATTAACTGTAAGTGATTTACCTATATCAGAGTTTATCTCGCACCTCCTCTGTCCTTACCACCCAAAAGACAGAATTTGTGATATCCCACACCAAGAGCTAACTAAACTCTCCATGGCAGAAATCTCAGCATAGACTCTGCTTTGCTGTGTCAAGGAAAAGCATCAGGGCTGAAAGTGTCCTGCCCTTGCTTACTCCCTTGGGTTTAAATCTGGTTTTTAAACCAAAGAAAAGTCCTGCTTCAATCCTTCCCTCTTCTTTATATCCTTCTGTGCTGTAAAGTCTCATATGGGTTCTCTGGGAACAACTCTTCCAGTCAGTCATATCTGTGTGTTTCCACAGGTGCTTCATGACCTCTTGGCCATTGATTAGTAGCCCTCCTGTCACAGAAGATACTTGGGGTCTTTTTTTACCACATTATCAAATATAGTTATTCTCTTTATACCCAACTCTATACATATAACCTATATATATACCTAACTCTAAGAAAAGGAGTTGACCTCTCTGATGGCTGTTGGCATTTGTTAGAAACCCTTTCCATCTTAATAGTTCATGTTTTCCTCAACCATTTCCTTCAAGAGACGTTTAGATATCTGCTAATGTCTTTGGTGTATTTACAACTTTCAAATGCATATGTTGAGACATAAATAGTACTACAGCTGAAATTGACAGGAGTTGGGTGCATTATGAGAATCCCACTAGGAACCTTTCAGCATTGCTAGGTTTCCAAAACAGAGTTTAGATCCCCTGCCTTCCAGTGTTGACCACAATCAGTACAGATTGACAGAAATTGAGTACCTAAGCACCTTAATTCTAACAGGTTTTCATCAGGGACTGTATATTTCAGTCTATAAAGTGACTTTGATGACTCACACTCAACTACTGTATCACAAGCCTGTTTTGAGAATTGACAACAAACATTGGAAAAAATGTCATTAAAGTATATACATGGTGTATATACATGTCTCCTTGCTGGCATGTATTACATAGAGGTAAAAAAAAAATCATTCTCAAAATTCAAAAGCAGAGTGTAAATTAATTAAGGCAAAAACTTCTGCATGTGAAGACTAATGGACCTGATAATAAGGACCACTATGCATTTAACTGACATCCTGAGAAATAGGTTGTTTTGTCAAAACATGAGTTCTTGTGTACATTAACTTCTTAAGAATGCAGGCTGTGATTTACATTGCTAGCTTTTTAAACAAGATTTAGCTTAATCCTGAAATACACTGCTGACAAATCAATCAAAAAAAATTTATATCTCTATAAGTACTTGCATGGGACCAAAGAAGACAGAAGTAGAAATTCTATTTAAGTACTTCAAAAGCAAAGTGAATGAAATACTTCATATCTGGTTCTTACAAGCAATTACTTCTCTGCTTGTAGATATCAAGGGGCAGAAATCCACAATGGAATCTATGCTTGATTTTGGTTGAGAAGTGATCAGTAACCACACTGATGAGCAGCAATGTCAAAATCTAAAAAAAAGGAAACATTAAGGGCAGTCAAGACATTGCCTGATTTGCCTGACAGCCTTCCTTTCTCCAAATGCATATTGAAATGCTTCATCCATGGCATAGGAACACAAAACAAATAAGAAGAGATCCAGCTATATTCAGCATTCAGTGAAAGTCTCTAACTGCAGAAAAGTTGTTGAGTTCTCAATTTAATAAACACCTTATCTTTGATTTATCTTGACAATTTTGGCATTTATTATTCTATAAACGTTTCGTATCTGCTCTATCAACCACTTCTGTGCATGCAGGAATGTTGCTTAAAAGTATAAGCGGCAATGGGAAGAGAATCTGAACAAATCTCAGAGACTCAGATGTCACAAAATTCCAGGGATTCCATTTATATTTAAAACATGTGTATCACTGAAAGTATTTCTAATGAATATCTTCTCAAAAATTCCCTAACCAGAAGTTACATTCTGTACACAAAAAGAAACTTTTCTCTGTAAACCTGTAGCACATTCATAGCAGTGACACATTTAAAAAATGTCTTCTACTTTTGTGCATTGCATTCGATAAAACAGAAAAAAAAATTGAGAATAAACAATGGGCATTTCAAAATTAAAATATTTTTATAAAGAAAATCCCATTTGCACAAAATGCCAACCAACTTTGAAAACTAAAACAACCTTATAATATTCCCCCCTTGCTAATAAATTTGCCATTTTTCTTTTCTGCTTGTGATGTCAGAATAAAATTGCTAGGTTTTCTGATAGCAATACCTGCATGCCAAAGTTTTTTTCTGTTTTCATTTGTTTGTTTGTTTTTTTCCTTGAAGGACAATCTGTTTCTATGAAAATATGACACTGTCTGTCATAGAAATGTTTACAGTTGATAACAAACTCACCACACTGAAATGAATACTTGCTGTGAAATTTTAATAAAGTGCCTTTATTTACTTGTTTGCTTCACAAAATCATACATCATAATATTTCAAAATCAGTTCAATGTTGATATTGACTTCCCCAAAAATGTGTTCCAAACTAGTTTTTAAATACAGAAAGAGCAAAAGGACTGATAAATTATAATTACCTACAAATATGATGACACATGAGTAAAGTGTGCAGAGAACAAGTAATAGAAAATATGAAGTCCTTGAATTCACTAGATTACCTAAACAATTAAAACAAACCTGTTGATATGTAATAGGAAAAATTTATTTGAAATTAAGATCTCAAATAAATCTATTGAGGCTTACAAGAGAGTACAATAGAATCAGGCTTTTATCTACAAAATACAAACACTCAAAATGTGCTCCACAGTTCACAGAAAGATGAGTTTCCTGTTGAACTCCATTGCAAAAAAAAAAAAAAAAAAAAAAAAAAAAAGTTGGTTTCACTGCATTAGATTTGTCTTCTCAGGGTAAGGAAAAAAAATTCAATGGATTTAGATAATAGTTTTTACTTTTAAATTTTTGATCTTGATTATGGTATTTTCTCTTTTTTTTTTAATAAGGGTACACTAGAATTCATTTTTTGAAAAAAAATAGTTGCCTTCTTCTTCAAAGAAATAAAAAAATAATAGAGACCAAAAACTCTTGGGAAGCTAAAATTTTACCTTAAATAAAAAAAAAAATTGTAAATTTCCACAATGAACTTGCATCATGTAAACTGTAAAATTAAAGCATTGATAAATAAAGCAAAGGTTATCAAAAGCCACTGTGTATATTCGACTGTTTTTGCACCAATTCTCATGTGAATTACAGCAATTCTAGGACATTCCAGGTACATTCTTGGACTCCATTGCTTATTGCTAACTTAGTCTTGAAATGAGAAGAGAATCAGATTCCCACTTTTGCCAATCCAATACAGCACACATTTGAAGCAGAAAGAAAATGCAGCCATGACTTACATTGCTTTAAGGAGCAAAGTATGTAGAATTTGACCTTTAAATTAAACTATTAAAAGTGAATAATAATTACTAATTTCCCAGCTTTTATCTCTTTATGGCTCATTTCTAGAGATTTTTTCTGCATTTTATTTAAATTCTTTTATGTCCTTGTTCATAGCCTGTAAACTTTCCTATAGAATAAAAGCTCAAATGTAATTTATAATTGCATCTTTCAAGTCCCTGAACCTCTAGGTGGACGTTGGGGGAGCAATGTTCCTCTTACTGTAAGCTAAGAGCAAATTAAGGACCGCTTCATGAAGTTAAATAGGCACAAGTCTAGGGACTTAATGAGATGCATCCCAAGGCAAATGGCTGAGGGTGTTTTCCAAACCACTGTTGTTTCCACTGTCCATCATGTTTGAAAGGTCATGGTGGTCAGGCAATCTCCCTGGTGACTGAAAAAAGGGAAGCATCACTCCTATTTTTAAAAAGGGGAAAAAGGAAGATCCTGTGAGCTACAGACTGGTAAGCCTCACTTCTGTGCCTGAGAAGGTCATGGAGCAGATCCTCATGAAAGCAATGTTAAGGAGGTGATCCAAGACTGCCAACCAAGCTTTACTAAGGGCAAATCGTGCCTGGCCAACATGGCATCCTTATTTCCAGATTGAAGAGTCGTGGATCTAAAGGGTGGACTATTCAGCGGTTAGTGAATTGCATGGATGTATGGATCGTGGTCAGTGGCTCTGTGTCTAGGTGGACGCTGGTGACAAGCAATGTCTCTCAGAGCTCTGTCTTGGCACTGATGCTCTTTAATGTCTTTAGCAATGACAGCGAGATCGAGAGAATCAACCACATCATGAGCTGAAGCACAAGAACGGTGGCCAGCAGGTCGAGAGAGGTGATTCTCCCCCTCTACTCTGCCCTTGTGACACCCCAACTGGAGTGCTGTGTCCAGTACTGCATTTCTCACTTGCTTTTATATCAATTTGTTACATCCATTCAAAATCCTCACTAACCGTTTGTGTGCATGGGAAAACTGTGTTTCACAAAGTATTACTTTTGTTTTGACATTTTCTCTGCTAGCAGTATAACGATCAACAGAAACAAGAGCATTTTTTTTATATTTCCATTTCCACTGAAGGTGATTAAAAACTAATTGTCTGTCATTTTGTGTAACTGTGGTTTTATGTGTTGAAAATGTGCATGACAACATAAAAAATGGTTTTGATAAAAGCGTAATATTTTCGAAATATAGAGGGTGATCAAAAGTGAAGATGGAAAGAAAAAGAAATATGAAACAGCAATGCAATTTTGTATGAATATTTGACTAGAAAGTTTTCCAGCTTAGTCTGAGCTTCACCTTATCTCAGAACTAGTTCACAAGCATTTTGTTTTGAGTGGCTGACCTAGTCTCATTAGCTATGAATAAAATTCAAATGGTTCAGAAGTTGGATGCTTCTGTTAGCTAACTAAATCACTTGAGACGGGGACATGCAGGTAGTATTCTCCTGAGTAAAGAGCATTTTTAAGCCTGTCAGAAGCCTGTTTCCTGCCAAAATAACAGGCTGATTATTCTGTCTTTTTTTTTTCACGGAACAAAGAGGATGTGCTGGACGCAATGGAGTGCTAAAAGAGTGGTAGTCAAAATACTGAAACAGAAAAAGGTGTCAGGTGTTAGTATTTCTATTTTAAAGAAATATTTTCATGGGCAGGAAGTATTTTTAAGGCAAAAAGCCTACAAAAACAGAAAAGCAAAGTACATTCTAAAATTTTCTCTTTCCTTGTCCCGTGCTTGGGAAATATTCCATCAAATTTCTAGAATCAAATACTACAGTGTGCATACATACAGCTTTTGTGGATCTTTAAGAACGGAAGAGAGGTCGTGTACAAATTTAACACAAATAACCTTTACAATTTTTATTTGACTGTATCCAGTCAAATTTTTGTAGTTCATTATAAGATATGTATTAAATATATGGAGGAAAAATCCCACAAACATATTCAGAATTTGCTTCATCCTGTTTCCCAAGAGCTGTTCTAGATGTGTCATAGGAAGCCCACAAAATGAGTTTACAAAAAGCTCATAATCAAACCCATGCATATATACTTCCCCATATACTACCAACTACATCTAGGCAGAATCAAACTAGTAAACCAATATTCAAAATTTTGCCTAAATTTCAAGTGCTTCTGTGTGAAAGCTGGTTGTGTACATGAAGAATACAACAGTTTTGGAAACCACTGTGTCAGTATTACACTACATGGTAAGGTGGTATCGTCTTAAACATGTATACACGTATATGTGTTCATACAATTTAGAAGTAGAACAAATTCTGCTCTAATTCACTCCCATGACCCTAATACCCCTTCAGCTATATTGCCTAACTTAGGCAGTAATATCCAGGTCCAGCTCCTGTTCTTTTCAGTCCTTTGTCCTCTTGAATAATGAGGTTATCATGTTTTCTCCCAGCATTAAGGTTAATTTATACAGAAAACTACTTCAGAAATTCTTGAGTGAAAATTAAAAAACAATAGAAGATCAGGGATCACAACGGCATTTAAACTGAATTTAAGAGCAGCAGTAATTCTGTACTGTTTCAGTAGCTAATGTATAGTTCTGTAGCAAAATATTTGGGTGCAATTGAGTTATCTTTTTTAAACAGAAATAAGATTCCCAACTGCGGGGGCAGTTGACTGCAACTTTACCTTTGATATTACTCCTCTGAGTCTGTAACAGTGTAAATTCTGTCACTGAAGAACAATGACAGCTAAAAGAATCCAGACCAAAATTCATCTGCAGTTTGTTTCCTCCTATTTTTGACATTCTAGTTTACCCTTCAAAAAACAAGTGAGATCTCTGTTGGGGAAATAGTGTTTTGTCTTTTCTTTCAACCTTTATGAAGTTTTCCTTGGGGTAAACGTAGCAATCCTTTTTCTCAAAATAAGACACTTAGTTGAGAAAATAATTTATTTAATGGAGGGGAAGTGTTCTTTCTCTTCATAGGCTGTAGTCAGGTCTTAATCTCAGTTGAATTTTGTGGTCATCCTTAGGTGACTGTGGTATTACAATTTGTATTCTATGCAGCTTAACATACCCCTGCTCTTTGCTGGCCAGGTGAGTCTTTTGTCATAACAAAGTGTAGTGTTTTTCATGGTAAGAATTTATTCATGTGAATATATTAAGAGGTACATGTGGTTCATATAGTTCAAGTTGTCCTGCTCTTACTTTGCACAGGTGCAGCCTCACATCGAGTTTTGGGTGCCATGGCAGAAGGACATAGGGCTGTTAGAGAGCATTCAAAGCAGGGACACAAGGATGGTGAAGGGCCTAGAGGGGAAGCCATAGAGGAGTACATGAGGTCACTTTGTCTGTTCAGCCTGGAGAAGAGACTGAGGGGAGACCTCATGGAGTCTACAACTTCCTCCTGAGGGGAAGCAGAGGGTCAGGCATCGATCTCTTCTCTGTTGTGACCAGTGACAGGACCTTAGGGAATGGGCTGAAGTTGTCAGAGGAGGTTTGGGTTGGATATTAGGAAAAGGTTCTTCACCCAGAGGGTGGTGTGGCACTCGAACAGGCCCCCCAGGGAAGTGGTCACAGCACCAAGCCTGACAGAGTTCAAGAAACATTTGAACAATGGTCTCAGGCACATGGTGTGATTCTTGAGTTGTCCTGCATGGGGCTGGGAGTTGGACTCGATGATCCTGATCGTTCTTTCCAACTCAAGATATTCTATGATGCTATGATTCTAAGTTGTCACGAGGCTATGTATTTACCATAGAGCCACCCATTGAAAGACCTGATCTAGAAAACATTACCTGAGTATATAAGGGTAAAAATAGGTTGCCATAAAATAAATATTCTTTCATTCTTCTCATAAAATTATACTGCTTTCTCTTTCTCTCTCTCTTTTATCTCTATCACATGGGCAAGAATTGTTCTAACACAGAGAAAAAACACAAAATTTGGTATTTGGGATACTACAGCAACACCGGAATCCAAAAAAATATTATATGGTGATCATATTTGGGATTTCAATAAAACATGATAGCAGTAAGCATTCCAGGACTGCCAGCTTACTAATAAATATCTGCAAATAGTTAAATCTGCTCCACTCAAACTATATAGTAAATAAATTTACTTTGGCATGCTAATGCTTTGATTTTCTTTGCACATTTTATCTATGCAGTGGTACTACAAAACCGCATGGGGTGTTTAAATTTTAAAACATACTGTGCTAATCTTTCAAAAAAATTTCATTATCTTGCATACTATAAATTAATACTTTCATAGAGTTAAAAATACTGCAATGAAATGGACTTTCAGCACATGATGTAGTGTCCTGCAGAGCGTCAGCAGTAGGAAATGTATCCTTAATGGCACGTGCATTATATTTATAGCATTACAGTATTTGCTTTGATAATTTTGTCTCTGTCTGTCTGTCAGCCTTTCAACAAGAACAATGTAATTTCTATAGATGATGCTAAACTAGTCTCAGTTTAGAAAAACAAGAACTATTCAGATTTAGGTTTCCAGAAGTATTTCAGTGAGGCTGTGTTTTTATTTCATTTAGGGACTGCAGTATGTGTTGGTAAGTATCTATTCTGTGTGCTATAATAAAATCTACTTTATCCTAACATTTTACCATACATTTAATTGCTATTTCATTTAGGGTAATTCCCTACAGAAAAGGGCTATAAAATTTAACAGGCAATGATAACTTCTTAGTTTCAGTTAACCAAGACATAAAATCTGAATTTAATTCATGTTATATAATTAATTATCCTTGAAAGTGAAGAAAGAAAGGCAAGACAAAGGGAAAAAGATTTTAAGCTAGTATGACTTCATTGTATTTCACATCTGGGAAATATCAGGCAGTAAGACAGTCAGTGTAGGTCACTCCTCCTTCATAGCCTTGCCTGGACAGGAATGTCATGACAGTTACAAAACGGGAAGCTTTCCAGATGTGGTAGAAGAGGGACAGTGTATGAAAGAGGAATTTAAAAATGTTGCCCAGGTCATGTAGTGATGGTGTGAGGAAAGCCAAAGTCCAGCTAGTATTGAGACTTGCAAGTGATACTGTGGGCAACAAGAAGACCTTCTATCACTGCATTCTTTCAAACATCTGAGTAAGGAAATGGAAGCCCATTGCTCAGTGAGAATGCTGATTTAGTGACTGTGGGCACAGACTAGACTGAGGTACACAGTCCTTTCCTTGCCTGAGCTTTTGCAGGCAAGATCTCACAGGTACCTGTGATTAGAGGCAGAATTCAAGCAGGAGGATGACCAGATGTGGATGAGAATTGAATCAGGGGTTACTGGAGGCATTTCAACCCATGCAAGATTTCCATGGTTGACTCCAAAAAGGATCGCCAATGTGTTTACAAGGTCTCACTCTATCATCTTTAAAAGGTTTTGAACATTGGAGAGGTTTCTGACAAATGGGGAAAGGCAAATCCTGCACCCATCCTCAAAAAGGGAAAAACAGGCTGATCCAGGAAAAAAGAGGCTCATTTTAGTCCTTGGGAAAATCTCAGAGCAAGTATCATTCAGACACCATTCGTGTCCTTCAGCAAGAAACAAAATATCTTAAAAGGGTTGTTTTTAAAGAGCAATATAAATAACTGACGGTTTTCCCATAGCTGCCATTGGCACACTAAGGAGGAGACCAAAATAAAATTATTTAATCATTTAACATATAAACCTGAAAGATATTTGTGCTTTTTGGTGCCACAAGCATCTTACTAGTCACCTGCTTCATTAAAGAGCGGCAGATGGATTCACCCCCTGGAAGGTCCTCCACTCTTAAAACAACCACTGACACTTTTCAGGGAATTTTTCTATCTCAAATGTACTGCAAAAACTTTGGGATTATGCAAATAAATAAAATGATGGATTTCTCTGCCTTCTTAAAATGAATAAATAAATAATTTTCATTTTCTTTCAATTTACCCTGAATTTAGTGAATAACAAATAAGCAAAATAAAGTCTGAAAGTTTGATTTAGTCAATTGGGTTTTTTCCAACTAAAGTTTTTTCGCTTACATGTTTGGTTTTATCCACTGTGTAAAAAATTGGATTTCAACAATAGCTTTACTTTTTTTTTTATAAGAAGCTTTGTTTCTGCCTGTGTTGTAATTTTTGGTAAAACTTTTAACATTTTTTTAAAAAATACATCTCATAGTTTAAGTTTAATACTCCCTTACTTTTCATCTCATGAACTACAGCACTCTTTCTCATCAGACTAAAAATAAATCAATGTCTTTTTTTAAACAGCTGTAACAAAATAAAAGAAAAAATGCTTACAGAAAAAAAAGACTGAAAATATATGAAAAGTACAAGTAACAAAGACTTTTCTATCAGTTCTATTTTGTCAATGTCCTTGAAGAGTTTATTCCATTCATTGGCTTTACACTTGATCAATGTATCAAAACTAAACATCATTAATGTACTATGACAGTTAATTCCAGAACACTCTGTTTTTCCTCCTTTGACCTTACCAAAGTTTCTGGCTTCTGCTCTGATGTTCAAACACATTAGAAAATATATCAATGGATAACAGAACAGACGAGGTTTCATGTAGACACTCCTAGAGTTGTCATACTTGCAGCTCAGAAATTACACTATTTTGCCTACTCTCTGTATTTCTGCTTGCTTCATTAATGACAGTGAAGAGTTGCCACATTCTCTGTGAAGCAGCTTTCACATGGACAGAACAATAGAGCTTTAACCACCGATAAATAACTTCAGAGATTAAACCAAGCTGCAAGTAGCATAAACCCATTAAACAAGTCGATAGCATGAATATAATAAGATTTTGTGTAACAGTTATAGGTCAGAGAATGACAGCCATGAGAACAATTTTAAAATCATGAGAGTTGATGTAATAGCTTTTCTTGGATGGGGGAAAATAATTTGGTGCTTTATAAGGCAGTAATAGCATTTTAACACCGATTTACAAGCATTTGATGTGTCCTGCATATTTTCAAAATTAATTGAATTTATAATGTCAAATTATAGCTACAAATTTAATTTAAAACTGTTGTAAGAAAAGACACAGAGCTAAGAAATTATTAAGCACATGAGAATGGTATTGACTGGACAGTTTCACATTATGTCACATTTCTAACATTGGGATGAGTCTCCCAAAACTAAGATTAGTAAATTAAGATCTGTAATTCATCAGCAACAAGACCAAATAGGAAGATAGGTACCAGCTGCCTTCTGATCAGAAAGGAAAATGCTATTGCACCAGGAGAGCTGTGGTAAGCAGCTTGCTCTTCAGATTTGAGCGCTGTGACAAAGAAAAGCTCTCCAAGTGTGAGAGCTCGCTGCTATTAACCTGCTTGGTCTGGAACAAGGAGGAACCTATAAGCCACTGATAAAAAATGTCAAGCTGCTCCAGTCAGGGGAGGCAAATCAATTTCAGTGATCATACAGAGATCATGTTTTGAATGATGTCACATTATTTCATTACATGCCTCAGATAGTATGAGAGTCCATTGGAAAAGAAAATCAGTGAAGGCTGAGTAGATCTGAAAAGCACGGAGTAAATCTCTAAATAATACATCTTAATTGCCACCATTCTGTGGGCAGGTCAGAGCTACAGATGAGTGAAAACTCATACAAAATGGAAATGTCTGACATTTTTCTGCATATAAGTTTTTCATTAGCTGATAATATGGGCATTTAGTGAAGTGTAAAAAGCAGGGGAAGAATAATTCTTGGAATGAGTAGAAATTCAGTGCTTGTATTTAATTGTTTCTCAGTTATTTTCAAACAAAAATATGTTTAAGACCAGTAGATTGCACAAAATTTTCGTGTTTCATTCCCTCCTCTGCTCCCCTCTGCTACCCCCAAATTATATAGAGCACCTTTCAGACTCTTCATATCACTCAAGAGAATACACCTTTTCTCTTAGGAGGGCCAATCTTCCCAGCTCATTTGGGTTGCAAAAAAAAAATTGTTTTTCATGGAAAGAGACATTTTCATTTAATTTCTTGCAGAAACTGGAGCCTCTGTGTGAAAGGATTGCATTACACAAGCATCTAATTCTGAAGAAACAGAGAATCTGCTACGGGATTCCTCTGTGTGTGATGGAAGACAATTAATGTAAAAATTTTTGACAGATGGCTGCTCTTTAATTTGAGATTCCTGTGGAATAACTTGCAGAAATTCACTGTACTCTTTCATGTTGGTCACTGAAAGCTCTGCTCTGAACACAAAGTACTGAATAATGCTACCGTGGATCTTTTGTGTTCAAATTCATTAGAAACTTCTAAAAATTTGAGCTTTAAACTTGCTTTGATACAATTCCTCTGTTATAGAAAGCAGGGATAATAATTCTTCACCTTACATGGGTGTTATGAAGATGAGTTTTGGAAAGGAATAAGAGCATTGGTGTTGAAGCATCTGAGAGAGAGTCGTTATAAAAGAAACAAAAACAAACACCACAAAACTCCAAACTCAGTTATGTTGTATTTTGTGGTGGTTTATATAAAACAAATATATGGAAAAGATATTAAGGGAATAAACATATATCCTGAAAAATTATTTCTGTCTGAGTGACAGTATGAAATTACTATGGAAGTGATCATTATAAATGTATCACTATTGTGAAAATATATGCAAACATACACATAGAATTATGTTGAATTTTCTCTTACTTTTGAGTTCTTGGTTGTCAGCATTCTACCAATTTACTTTTCTTTTGAAATTTACATTAGAAGATATCTAAAGATATGTGCCAAAGTCATGCACAAAAAATTCAAGGCTATTGTTTTAATAGGAGGGTTATTATTTCAAGAAATTCATAATAGGTGTTGCCGTTCAGTATTTTGTATATCTTTACACAAGACTTCAAACAAAAATAGAGTTCATTTATAAAGTAAAAATACACAGATAAGCCTTAAATCAAGCAACCCACTGCAAGCTCTGAGTTTAATTTTACATGCTTGGTTATTCAGGTATCCAAAGGATAGTTTAATATTCATTCAGGAACAATTTATTCAGTTAGCCATAAACTTAATAAGCAGTGAGTTAAAATTGTTGTACACACTGTTAACAGTCATTTGGGGTAGAAGAATAAAGCAATGAAGCAAATCAAACTGATAATCTGTGACAAGTCAAGTTTCTTAAAATGACAAAGAAGACGAAGTGGTTTGGACAAAACACTTGAAATATCAAGTCTGTCATCAGTATTCCTAACATTCCATGTGTAGTCACTACAAAAAGGCAGAAGTAACCTCTATAAATAGATTCTAAATCTAGCAGATTAGTTAATGCTAAGTACAGGTATGAATGGTTTATCACAGAATAATTTAATGGTTGATATTAGAAGGGACCTCTGGAAACCATTTGGTACAATACCTCTGCTCAAGCAGGACCATCTACAACCAGTTTCCCCCTGTCCATTTCCAGATTACTTTTTAATGTCTTCAAAGTGGGAGACTCTACAACCTCCCAGGAAAACCTGTTCCAGGGCTTGATCACTCTTTCATTAAGAAAGCATACCCAAAAATGGTGTTATATTGAAACAAAATATAAAATATAGTCCCAAACATAAGATAAGAAAGACAGTGTAAATATGTAATAAATTAATCTGTTTTATACAGTTTTACATATGCGTACATATATATATGTGAAATTATGAGCAAAACTGCATAAGTTCAACAGTATAGCTCGAACCATGATGACGATGCAGACCAGATTGCTATGTGAACATGAAGAAACGAGAGAAATTCAATGGTAAAAGATGTGAAATGAGAATAAGAGAATGACCCACACTGAGAAAAAGTAGCTGTCTTGTTCAAACAGACAAGGACGTTCTAAACTGAAAAAGTCTAAAGAAACCCTATGAGTCTACAAAATCTTAAAAAGGAGTTATAGACTCAAGCTGTGCTAAGGAACATACACGGTGATTAACAAGGTAGAGAGCCTCTGTAACTGTTTGGACATTTAAGTACTGGAACAAACTGCCATGGGAGAATGTGAAATAATCTTTATAGGGGATAATAAAGCCTAAACAGCATCCCATGTATTACTGAGAGATGCAGAATGAATTTTTTCCAGATAAAAAATGAGAGAGTGTCCACTCAAAATTTTTATTGCAAAATTATTCTGTGTGCTGTACATGACTCTCTTCTTCACCCTCAAAACAGGCAACCCCACAAATGAGTCACTTCATTTCCAACTTGGTTCACACTTTAACAGGGGCTATGTTTTTCAGAAGCTTTGATTATTATTATTATTCCAGAATTTTCAATACGTATTTTGTGGCTCATATAAGACAAGATGGCAAAGTGAGATGCAAAATGTTCCTCTTTTTTTGGTGAAATAATATTGACCACAGAATTATACTAGAAGCTATGAAGTAAAAACAAAAAAAACCCAGAGATAATTTCAATAGGTCATAATTTTTAGTAGATATATAGTTCTACTGTATGCATTTAAAAATATTTTTAATTAACCGCTGAAAAAAACTCTTTACTATCATTATTTTTTTATCTGTAGAAATACAGCAATATGAAAGCATAAAAATAACACTTCGGAAAATGTTTAAGAAAGAAAGAAAAAGAAAGGAGAAGAGTAGAAAGATGTCACCAGCCATGGATCCAGAGACAAGATGTGATCGTTGCAATTTTGATGTCCATTGGTTGAAGTAATAGTCACTGTCTTGATCCATTAGGGGTGGGGGAAAGCCCATGAAACACGAAGTTCAGTGGGTTAATATAGGCTCAGGTTCAGATGGAACACCCAGTTACCTCTCTGGGGTGGGGAGGGGAGTTTTACAAGAGACTCTGGATCTGTGGCAATACTGTGGATCACGCTCAGTGCTCTGGTGGAGAGCCCCAGAAATGAGTCTGGGGGCACTTTGGGGGAGGGGGTCTTTGAGAGTTTATGGCCCATTCTAAGACATGACAGCTGCCTCTCATGTCTCTCATTGTCAGGGTATTTGAAACGGTTATGAATACCCTCATGCCTACATGTGAATGTCCTGATAGCTCCCCCGCGGGGGGGAGGAGAGAATGGAGTTTTCACACCTGAGCCAGTTGTGTAAGGGAGGACATTGGCATGATAAAAAGCACTATCCCGCTTTGCAGGATTTGCATCACATAGGCCTGTTCCCTTATCTGGCTCAAACCCCAGCTTGTAGCCTCTGGTGGTGCACCCGGACTGTTACCTTGCACACTCTTATCAAAGCATTCACTGCTTTTGAAAATGGACAATTGTTTGAGTCATGAACAGTTAACATTTCACTCTCACAAGCTGCTCTTTTCGAATTTCATCAGTTCTGGATAGGTGTAGCAGCTTTTGGTAGGGCTTTTTAGAGCACCCACATTTGGTATTCCCTTTCCCTCAGACAAGATGGATAGTTAAACAGACAATGTAATCTGCAATCTGATTCACAGTGCCTTAGTTTTGGTGACTTTTCTCTACTTCGGAGGAATACAATGACCTTGTCAGCTTCTTCCACTGAAAATAGGAACAAGAGTACAGTGGGTAGTCTTAACAGTGTAGCCAAAAGTTGTGAAATGGATAATATTAAGATTTATCATCATTACTTTAAATAGAATGCCACTTTGAGAAATTATGTCGAAGTTTTTCTTAACATGAAGCATATTTCTGAGGTTTTTCTTCTGTTCTCAGAAGCATCATTGCTTGCAATACATTTTATGCTACTGAATGAACAAGGTTTCTGTGAATTGCAAAAAAGCAAGTGGCATCTGACAATCTACTCTTTATTGTTTTCTTTTCTGAAGTTTCCATTCTAACTTTATTCACCTCTACCCATAGAGGAAAACTGATGTCTTCCAGAAAAAAAACAAAAGGCTTCTGTAATCTTCCTCTGTTTTCCTGACTTGTAGCGAAATATGTCTTTCTTTCCCTTCTCACAAGTACACTACACTTCCTTATTGATCAAACTACGTCTCTGTAATGGAATGATGCAAAAAAATTTTAAGATTAATTAAAGAAGAGAGAAAGTACAAAAAACTGGATTAACACAACCAAAATATACAGTCTGGAGGAAGAAGATAAAGAAAAAAACAACAAAAATGTTGAGAGCAACATAAGTCACACAGAAAGTACGAATAAAGACGTATTAAGGAGCAGAGAGGTTTGAAATTAGGCAACTGGAAAAGGTCGTAGAAGTTATAGGCAATTTAAACACCCTTAACATTCTTAATGGAATGTAGGCATACCAAGGTGGTGGAGCTGCAACCAGAGAGAAACAACTGCTATCTAATTTGATCCTTCCGGGTAATTATTCAAAAGTTATTAGTTGTCATCCTTGGAAGCCTGTAAGCCTGCCCAATAGAGTGTGAGGGAAACATAAAACATGTGCTCTACAGTTACTCTTTTGAATTTGGAAGCTATATTTTTTCCTTGTTACATTGTTTTTCACTTCTCAATATTGTTCATTTGACTAAATGCTTAGTGTGAGAAAGTTTTGGGAACAAGAAAGGAGGACTTGGGCTATTGTTTTTTAGTAACCAAAATTAAAAAGTGAAGCTTCATTATATACTAGATAAAAAAAAATCGTTATCTATTAATGATAGAATGTACTCCACATTCATATTTTAAGAAGAATAATGTTGTTTGCCAAATCATAATATAAAAACAATTATAGAAATAATAAGGGATTATTTTGGCAAAGGTGGATACCAAGCAGCAATTTAGCTAGCTCTGGACTTCTCACTTTTAATCATCTAGTTCCTTATACCTGTATGTTCTTTTCAGATCTTAAATTACAGAATGTCTTGAAAGTCCTACAAACTTAGGTATGCCTGTTTCTGGAAAGAAACCAGAAACAGATTTATTCATATGTGGCTGGGTGTTAGATCAAAAATACATAGTGTTTGACTGTTGTTTGCAGGGAAATTGCTTCTATATAACTTAGTGGGACTTGAATACTGCAAGAGAACTGTACTGAAATTGCATGTATACTTTCAGATTTTAGTACAGACTATATTTTCCTTGACGAAGAACGAATGCTGGTGTACTGAACTGAAACAACTAATGTTGGGAGCTGCATTCAAAAGAGAATCAAAGGTAAAATTCCCAGTGTTAGGATTAATCTTCTTTAGAACAAAGTTTCAGTCATGTTAGGAAGAAGAATGGGATCTCCTCCACCTGTTTTAATTTCTATTGATATTTTCAACTGACCAGTCAATAACCTCTTAGGAGCTTAAATGCTGCAGTTGAGTACCTTAGACATCCATGTACGTATAAAAAAGGACCCAGGTCCTTGTAAAATATTAAAAAACTCTTAGAAGTGGCTCAAAACATCTAGATCTAACCCAGTTTATTTTCTTTTGCTTTCAAGAAGAGTTTTTCAGCTGACCTAAACCACCACTGTTCATTTTGACCAAAAAAAAATCTTATCTATATTGATGTTCATGATATATGTATTGATACACAATATCATATGCATATCAATTATACAACTATTTTCCACCAACTCTTCCAGTTTAACCACTGTGCATTTTGAAAGCTGATAACTTCTTATCGTATTAGACAACATTAAAATGATTTCTGAAGCATCTCAAGGAGCTGATTTAAATAAGGTGAGCAGATTTTAGATGTCTAACCTACTTAGATGCACATCTAAACAACTATCTTTATTTTCAGGCTCATAGCTGTATTTTACATCTGATGCTTAAAGAAAGACACAATATACACCACTGTCTTTAGAAACAGATAATGAATAGAAGAATAATTTACGAGTTGCTATGCTCAAATAATGTTGCCTTGAAATAATAAAAGCACAGAAAAATAAAATGTGAAATTGCAGCGGGATAATGAGAGGACAAACAAGGAGATCTAAGCTCCTTAGAAAAAAGGCCTGAATAGTAATACTAGGTGGGATACTTTTCAACTAAGAAGCATGACATGACAGTAAAACACTCTGTCTCATATTTTTAACACATGAGAAACACTAATACAAAACCAGAAAATGAGCTTTAAGAACTCTGTCTCTTCTAAGCTCTCCCCTCATTAAAAGCCCAATAGGAGTTTTGATCTGTTGACACAGTATGAATAGAAACTATAAAGATCACAGCTATTTCTGTCATTTATTTTACCAGTAACAAAGAAGTCAGATATAAAGAGCACATATACAAAGTACAGACGAATTACTCAGGGGCAACAAATTAACATGCATATTATGACTGGAAATGGCAAGGTATTCCACCCTGGAAAAATAAATATTCTTATTTTAATTTTTCTCAGAATGAAATCAACACCAAGGCTGACAATTTAAAGGTTAATTTGGTGTTTTTCACCTTTAAAGATTCTTCTTTTCTGTAGTTCAAACCCTCACAAGACACATGTGCTTCGAACTCAAACTTGCCATGAAAGGTCAAAACATATTTAAATTCTCAATAAAAAATATTATTTTAGTTAAAAAAACAAAACTACACAGATTTGTGGAGGCAAGAGCCTTATGAATAAAATTCCATTCTTAAATAAATGATCCCTTCTTTCCAGTTTTCAGGGAGTAATAGTCCCCAGATAAAATGCCAGCCTTAGACAGGGTGCTTTACTCTGAGCAAGATTTGTTCAAGAACATATTGAATTAATGAAAAGTATATTAGTTATTAGCAGTGTCCAAATTATTTTTGGTGGAGTCTGGAAAGATGTAGAACTTATGGGACACCATAATAAGCTTGTTCAGGTTTACTAAAAGAGTCATGTTCCAGTGGAGCCAAGCAAAGTTCTGCTGATTTTAAGTTTGGTCTTGCATTTGTACAATATCTGTGTGAACCAAGTACACCAAAGTGTCAATTACTTTGACAGAATTTCCTTGAAGTCTCATAATAATATTTTAGCCACTGTCTCCACCAACACTGAAAATAAAGCATTAATAGACTTTGTAGTCTGAGACCTAATAAATTAGATTATCGGGCTGAAATGGCCTTTATGGCCTGGAGACATAATGGCCTTTTCCTTTCATATTTTCAAAACAGTGCTTTCAGTAGCACTGAAGAGCTGGCTGAAGAGCTTCAGCTTCATCTTGAAAAAAAAACCAACCAAAAAACCACAGGATTTTTATTTATTAATTATCTATTTTGCTCAGATCATAAAAGTTAAGCAAAGTACACAAATATACATGGGCTTTATTCTACCAAGATTTTCTGCTGGTAAAGTTTTGACCTTGATAAAACCAAGGACAATCCTCTCGTCTTCTGCATAGCCAGTTCCTCAAAACTATGACCACTCAGATGAAGAACCTGGGTAAATGGCATTGCCTCTCTAAAGCAGATTTCCTCTTTCTTTTCAAGACAGCCTCACTGTTGAAGACCCTATGTAGTCTCTGTTCATTTGCTCTGGAAATTCGTCTCCATACTGTAATTTTACTAGCTTATTTTCAACAATTAGATAATGGTATTACCTAGTCCTCTAATGAGAGGCACTATGAAGGAAAGCATTCAATATAATGCTCTGTTGAGAAATTTTTAACCACTGTTAAAATAAAAAGTAAAGAGGTAAAAGGCGTCATGCAGCAGTAAAGGAGGGTAAGTGGCTTATTTACTCTTCAGGAATATGGTTTATCCAAATAACAGTGGGGTATTGCCATTAAGCTACAAAACAAGGTGCTTCCTTTGACTCTTATGTTGTTTTGGTGGGTACCTGAAGGGAGCGGTGACCCCATGGGAAGCCTGTGCTGGAGGCAGGCTCGTGGCAGGACCTGCGGCACCATGGAGAGGTGGATCCACGCTGGAGCAGGTTTGCTGGTGGGACTTGTGACCCCACAGGGATCCCATCTGTGCCTGATGGACTGCACCCTGTGGAAGGACCCCATGCTAGGGAGCCTGGAAAGAAGGGAGGGGTGGGGGAAAAGTCTGCAAGATCTGTTTTTATTTTTTATTTACCTATTCTGACTTTTGATTGGCAATAAATTAAATTTATATCCCCAAGCCAAGTCTGTTTTACCCTTGCTAGAAATTGGTGAGCAAGTTCCCCGTCCTTTTCTCAACCCACTAGCATTTTATCATATTTCCTCTCCTGTCTTGATAAGGAGGAAGGTTGATTGGACACCTGGCATCCAGTCAAGGTCAATCCATTACAGAATCTCAGATCTTTTGATGCAGTGACAAAACATGTGCTTAACCTCGGATAACTGAATTTGAAAATGACTTGTATATAAATACAGAATGTTATATTCTACATACTTAATGCATAACCTATATTGCACATATTTGCAATTGCCATTTTCTTGACAATCACCTTATTAGTGGAGAAATGCTAGATTTATGTGAAAATAATGTGCAGGCAATGGAATATTGCTCCTTTAGAGAAAAAAGCAGTCTACTGCAACCTAAAGACAGAGAGAGTGACAGAGTAGCAGAGGCATGAACTCTCCATGTGAAATCCCACTACCAGTTTTAGACCTTACATTCCAAACCCCAGTGTCTGGATTAAAAAAACCCCAACCCATCATAAAACATCTACCAAAGGTACACGTGCTGACATATTCTGATAATTAGAGTCAC
Source organism: Amblyornis subalaris (assembly GCA_018881555.1). Lineage (NCBI taxonomy): Eukaryota > Metazoa > Chordata > Aves > Passeriformes > Ptilonorhynchidae > Amblyornis > Amblyornis subalaris. Next base: position 22,396,244 of record JACAXG010000001.1, read on the forward strand.
TAAATACATATTCAGATTGATTTTCTGCAAAGGATTTGAAACCACTGTAAGAAGATGAGGATGGAAGCTATACCACTAGACCATTTTTACTTTCTCTTCCTAAGATGTTTGCATCATTTTAGAAATCTTCTGGTGTTGAAATTTGCTTTTTAAAACCAGCTATACTTGAACAAAAGGGAATTGATGCATTGATATTTCAGAAAATACACTGTTCCATCTTTTCCTTCTTTTGAGAGAGAATATTTAGCTCTGGAGAGAAAAGCTGATAACAATGAAGTAAAATGAGGGAATGCTTTGGAGGCTAGATCACATCCTCTGCTGGGATGGGGAAGGGAAGGGAAGGGAAGGGAAGGGAAGG